>CAUYON010106764.1:0-13594 GCA_963573935.1 Arctocebus calabarensis | reverse complement strand
CCTTAAATAGCTATTCACTTACCCAGTGTGCTGAAACTGGGTTCACCCAATGCCCCGAGGGCTAAGGCTGCAAGGCGTCTCAGTCCCCGCCTTTAGGCTGCTCAGTCACTAGATTACTGGATCCCGCCTGATGGTTGTTCTGTGACCCTGAGGGTGGAGCTTGCCGGGCCAGTTCTCCTACAATGGCTCCACACAGCCCACAACCAAACACTGGTAGCTCTTTCTGGCTCGGCGGCTCAGTCTGGAGACCCAGACAACACTCAAATACCTCCACACTCTTGCCCCAGTTCTCTCAAGGCAGTTCAACCGAGTACCAAGTCCAAAAGAAACCCAAACAGCTCACAGGTAAGGCCTTTCTAGTTTGCAATCTCACTGGTGCTGTAGTCACAGCTGCCGGCAGGATTAGACCGAATGAACACACGCAACCACTTGCCAGATCTCCACTGCTTTTGCCTTCTTCAGGGGGTCCAGAAGTCTCACGTTGTCTCCCTGTGTCCCCCAAAGGGATGTTTCTGGGCAGATCTCGCCAACCAGAGATGCCTGAAGTCTTCTCTCCCCAGTCTCACCGAGCCCAGTTGCAAGGGAGCTGTTACTTGGCCACCATCTTGGCTCCTCCCCTACAATGTATAATTGTTAATTGCATCAAGATCTCCACTAGAAGATAAGTAAAATCAGACTATCAATACTTTTCTGGTCATGTCTCTAACAAGAAGTGAGGGAATTGGTAATTTCAAAGGACAGTACCACTAAATTAATAGAGTTAAATAATAAAGACAATGTCAATTTTTAAAAAATGAAATAGCTAGATTTTAGAAAGCATTTATTTTAATTCAGACATTGTTCTTAGCACTTGGAAAATCAATGCCCCCTATTTTCGCCAGTTATAAAATTAAAAATGGAACCATAAGAAGCTAATGAATTATGGAGCCACTGTTGTATCCCAGAATATCTAACTCTAAATCCACAGCTCTTGCATGCTCCTGGGAATAGTGTTTGTCAGGAGAACCAGAGTTGATTCTAAACTGATTAGTGTTTTTCCAAGGACAGTCCTTCCTAAGTAATGGCAGAATTTTTCTCTTCAACTTCCATTTGTTTTCTTCAGTGAAATGCCTTATTTGGGTAACGTCAACATGTTACATTATGATTAAATTGGGTCCCTTTTTACTTACACATTATAGTCTAATTTTGTCTTCTGAGAATGTACCTTTATAAGCTTAAATGTGTTTATAAAACACTCTGTTCACCCCAGTAAATATATTCTTAAGCAGCTCTTTGAAGTTGCTATTTGAAGTACCTATTTCTACTCATTTATTCTAATATGCAGAAGGCTTTAGATTTCTGCCTGTTAGCATAAGCCTAAGCAAGACTTGGTTGGGCTGGAGACCTGAGCTAAATCAGAGCTAAACCTCTAATGCTCAGCTCAGGGAGATCACTGCTGGAGGGAGGGGGCGGAGAACTCACTAATGGGATTCAAGTTGTGGAAATGGAAGCACTCTCAGGGAAATGAGGAGAGCCCAGAATGTTAGAGAAGGAGGACTAAAATGACAAAAGACTCTGAGTCAGGGGACATGCCAGCTGGTCGCTGCCTTTTATGTTGTAGGCCAGCAGAGTTTGTTTCTGGGTTAATGCTACTGACTGAGGAAGTGGTAAAGAAAAAAATTGGCTAACACTCGGCAAAACAATAATGAACTTTATTTAGGACTCCTGTGACAAGCACTGAAACTATCACCATAGGTCACAGAGATCACACCAGACTCAGTTTTGAATACAACAAAGACAATCTGGGATTTGTAGCCAGCAAGCAGAGTGAGGGGGTCAGTGGATGGAATTCACTAAGAAAAAAATACCGAAGGAAGGAGGATCCTTGCTGAATAAACTTAGCAGAATTCTTGGGAAAGGCAGGCCAGTGAAATCAGATGTCAAGAATAGGAGATGAGGAATTTTATCAGACATTAAGGATGATCAGATACCAAGGATAGGGGATGAAGAATTTGATCAGATATCAAGGGTGATCAGATATTAAGCATGGGGCAGGATTTTGATAAGAAGAATCTTTAGTAAGATTCTTGATACAAATGGATGAGGCAGATCAAAGACTGGGCTCAAAGACACAACCTAGGCAACAAGAGGGCTCGGGGGGCACCCAACTAAAGTTTGGTCAAGGAGAGAGTTTTTGCCAGACCTTAAGGGCTAAAGCTTAAGACATAGAACTATTTTCTAACAGTTACACAGGAGATACAATTTTACATTTTTTTTTTTAGACCGAGTCTCACTATGTTGCCCTTGGTAGAGTGCTGTGGCATCACAGCTCACAGCAACCTCCAAGTCTTGGGCTTAAGTGATTCTCTTGCCTCAACCTCCCAAGTAGCTGGGACTACAGGTGCCTGCCACAACGCCTGGCTATTTTTGTTGTTGTTGTTGTCACTGTTGTTTAGCTGGCCCGGGCTGGGTTCAAAACTGCCATCCACCAGTGTAGCTGGTGCCATAACCACTATGCTATAGGTGCCCAGCCAATTTTACATTTTTTTGAAAAATAATTAGAATTTAACATATGATTTTGATGAATGAATTTTTTTAATGTTAATCACTGACTGACATTAAGAATTTTGAAAGCATATTTATTTCTTTTATTTTGGAACAATTTTAGATGTACAAAGAGTTCTAAAGATAGTACAAATAATTTCTCTCCCCTTCACTTCTCCTAATGTTAACAACTTGCATACTCGTGGCACAACTATCAAAAGGAAGAAATTAAGATTGGTGCAGGATTACTGACTAAATTTCGGACTTTCATTTAGATTTCCTCAATTTTGTCACTGATGTTCATTTTCAGGTTTAAAAATCGATCCAGAATCCCACATTACATTTCACTGTCATGTCTGATTGCAGTTTCCTGCAATCTGTAACACAAGCTCACTTTTCCTGAATCTCGCGGCCTTGAGACATTTGAACAATATGGGTCAATTATTCTGTAAAACGTCCATAAGTTTAGATGTGCATGGTATTTTCTCATGATTCAATTGAAGTTACAGATTTAAGGATGAATCCAATAGCGTTGATCTACTCATGTCATGTGATAGGGGGACACATGATATCAATATGTCTTATTACTGCTGACATTAAACTTCATCACTTGGCTACATTCATGTCTTCCCGGTTTCTCCAATATAAAGGAATGATTTTCCCTTTCTAAATTCTGTCAGAAACATGTCACTATCATGAGCCCAAACTCAAAGGTAGGGAAATTAAGCTCCGTTTGAGGGAGGGGGGAGAATTACAGACTGCTGACACATATTAAAGCATCATAGTAATTGAAGAATCCCTTGGAGAGAGATGATATAAAGTAATAATAATAACAATCACTTTGAGAATACAGAGTTTTCCTCATTCTCTGCAAAGCTTTGATCACTAATTGTAGCATCCACCAGTGGATCTTGCCTGTTGCAATTATTTTTGTGGGTTTCTAATGGTGATAGTCTACTTTCTTCATTCCTTCCATGTATATTTATTACTTAAAATTCCTCTGAAAGAAAGAGCTGGCCCTCCTGCTCAGTTTATTTATCTATCTACTCATTTACTTTTATCAGTATGAATTCACAAAGATTTTTTTCTATTCTTTTGGCACTACTCAAATCCTATCATTATTTATTGCTGTAGTTGTCCCAGCTTTGACTACGTAAAGCTCTTTTAGGTTGGCCCCTGCACGTTGTTGAGACACCCCTGTACTTTTTGTTTTTGAAGACCTCTCTACCTTCAGCACTATAGGCCGTTTTTGCACTTCCATGGCCGAGATCTGGAATCAGCTATTTCTCCAAGAAATCCTAATTCCTTTTATTGGAAATTGGTATTTAGAAGCCAAGAAAGCTACGTGTCTTGTTTTGGCTAAATATCTAGCACTGCTTGGATATTGCTGCTCTTAGATCCTCTCAGTGACAGAGATAAGAAGATGGGAAGTACATACATGTCTACTAACCACGTGTATACACATGTATGTACATGTTTATTTCCATACATACTTATGTCTCAACAAATACTAGCACATATATGGAATACAGAGATATCTGTGATTCTAATCCAGCCCAAGGAGTGTCATGCTAGCTTTCTCAGGGGATTATTTCGAACTTCTTCTTCTTTTTTTTGAGACAGAGTCTTAGTACATCCCCCTCATCCCCCTCGGTAGAGCTGCTGTGGCATCACAACTCACAGCAACCTCAAACTCCTGGGCCCCAGTGATTCTCTTGCCTCAGCCTCCCAAGTAGCTGGGACTACAGGTGCTCACCACAACACCTGGCCATTTTTTGTTGCTGTTGTCATTGTTGTTTGACAGGCCTGGGCTGGGTTCAATCCCACCAGCCTCAGTGTAGAAACAAACCTACCAGCTACTGTTTGCCCACGATTCCTTTGTCGTTAGCCTTATAGTGTCTAGTCACGACACAGCTGGGCAGGGTTTGTCACTTTCAGAGGAATTATGCCATATATTTGTTATATTAATTTGTCATTATCAACATTCAACCTTAGTTTCTGCTGTCAATGTGGGTTGATTACTTAAAAAAATATTACATGTGGTAAAATTCCTCTCTTTGGGGGCATAGTTTCAGAGAGTTTACCTAATGAATAGAGGTAAATGAATAGAGTCATAGCTTATTTATTTTTGCCTCAAGTTTTTTTTGTAGGGATAAAGGTGAACAGAAAAGTTTCTACCAATTTATGCTATGACAATTGCTAGGTATATAGGATCTAGCTTTTCTCCTTCAAGCTGTCACTAGTTGCACAGATGACCCTATTGAGGCCAGTCTACTGCTTTAATTCTCCTGATCTCACATTTTCCCCAAAGGAAAATTCTTGCTCGGAAGGCTCTACTGACCATATTACATGATAGAGGAAACATATGATATCAATGTGTCTTATTATTGCTGACATTAAACTTGATCACTTGGCTATATTCATGTCTTCCAGATTTCTCCAATGTAAGAAAATTATTTTCCCTCTCTGTGTAGAGATGATGGAGCCTTCTGAGGAAGCAGATTCTGGGGAGAAGGTGGAATACAGAGCATCAGGAATCTGTCTTTCTACCTAGGCAATAATTGACCCAGCAGAATCTGTCTGATAGAGCTATTTTGGAACTCTGGAGTATATTGAAGGCTTGCAACTGCTAGGAAAGGCCTTGAATAGTAACTTGTAATTTAATTTCAGCTTTTGAGCACAGTAGTATCTAGTAGATCCTCCACCGCCCCTCAGGCCCTGCGTCAGGCAGCTGTGCCGATGTCCCACAGTACTCACACCACCGTGGAAGCCAGGTGGGGAAAAAGCACCCCCTCTTCAAGTATCAGGGAGCCATCCTCTCATCTCTGATTTGTTTCTGATCCGCCCATTGCTGTAAGTTCCTCCCTTGCCATCTGAAGTGACTTTTAAGATTTTCCAAAGCCAGCATATCCTCTTTCTTTTTTCTTTTTTCCTCTTTTAGGAACTACACATTATAGATGAGGACATGCAAAAACACCTGCACATATGGGAAAATCTGAAAGCACCTGCACATGCCCCAGGAGAGGCCCAGACTCAGAAACAACCTGAGGAACCCTTAAGTTTATATCTCAGGGAGATCCTTGGCACAAAGACAGACTACAGCAATCAAAAGAAACCAAAAACAGTATCACAAAATCAGCAATCCTTGGGTAAGGGGGTGAATCTAGTTTCCAGAGCTACTCCATTATTTGATTCAGCTGTCCTGTTTTCAACAATAACAATAGCAACATCACAAGGCACATATTGGAACAGAAAAGGATGACCCATTCAAGAGGAAAAAATAAATCATCAGAAACTGTCCCTGAAAAAGGTCCAACAATCTGTCTTTGTGCCAAGGATCTCCCTGAGATGAAGATGTTAAAACAACTTTGTTAATGATGCTCAGAGACCCAAAGGAGAATGTGGAGAAAGTTAAGAACATGATAGATGGAAAAAAAATGGACCTATCAAAAAGAAGACAGACGCCAGGCATGGGGGCTCACGCCTGTAATCACAACACTCTGGGAGGCAGAAGTGGGCAGATTGCCTGAGCTCAGGAGTTGAGACCAGCCTGAGCCAGCGAGAGACCTCACCTCTAACAACACCCAGGCATTGAGGCAGGCATCTGTAATCCCAGCTACTCGGGAGGCTGAGGCAAGAGAATCACTTGAACCCAGGCATCTGAGGTTGCTGTGAGCTATGATGTCACAGCACTCTACCAAGGGTGACAAAGTGAGACTCTGTCTCAAAAAAAAAAAGAGAGATAGGAGAAGAAATTTTAAAAATTCTGGAGTAGAAAAGTACAATGACTAAAATGAACATCTTATCAGAGGGAATCAGAATCACATTTGAGTAGACAGAGAAAAGAATCAGTGAACTTGAAGAGAGAACAATAAAATTATCTAGTCTAAGGAATAGAAGGAAAAATGATTGAAAGAAAGCGAATCAAGTTTAAAGTAACTATGACATACCATCAGATGTACTTTAATGAGGATGGTCGTGTATCCCCAAATAATTCTACAGTTTCTTTCTCCTTGTTTAAGCATGCCATAGATTTTAATATGGGCTGATGACTAAGTTGTCATTGGTCGTCTTCTCTTATTCTCATCCAAGTTGCCAGGTATCGGGTAGTTTGATATCTTCCAAATGACATTGCCCTAGTCTTCTCAGTCCCTGGGAAAATGAAAATGAGCTTTAGGAACTTTCTTTGACGATACTTTGCTGCTGCTGCACATCAGGTTACCAATCCTAAATTTCTAAATCAATGTGATCTCCCCAAATTCCTAAATGAATGATGGAAACATTTTTAATTATGTAAGGAAAATTACTGGAATAGACACTACTTCCCAATAAGGCAAGGAAAGAAGTAATAGTCATCCAGATTGAAAGGTATAAAGGGTGGCACCCAGAGAGACAGGCCTAGGCAGCAGAGAGGTCCTAGCCAGGTTTATTGAAAGAGGGGTGTGTGACCCGTCTGGGCAGTGTAAAGGTGGCGTCTGCCCCAGGGGGCAGTTAGAGACCCCTTTTATATGGGGCCTTGGAGATGGGCACATTCCATAGGTTGTCTGTTAGGTTAGGGTCTTTTGGTGCGAACTTCTGTGGCCTGCGGCTAGCTAGATGCTAAATCCTTTGTATCTTTGTTTTCGGAGGAGAGGAGGAGAAGGAAGGCAAAAGGGTTTGTGTGTGGCTGCATTAGACCTCCCGATACAGATGAAAAGAGAAAGGTAAAATTTCTTTATGAAAAATTAACTTGATAGTCTATCTAGAAAATCCTACAGAAACTCAAAAAAGTATACTAGGATATACTATCAGTTTATAAGAGTTAGTACACACTTCTTCTTTTCTCTCCCTCCCTCTCTCTCTCCCCCGTGGGTCCCCATGCCTCTCTCTCTCTCTCTCCCTTCCTCTCTCTACCTTTTCTCCTCTCCTCTCTTCCCGCGTTTCTCTCCTTCTCTCTCTCTCCCTCTTTTCCCTCTCCTCCTTCATGCTACTCTGCAGCATCCCCTGCCAATAAAGACCTTTCATACAAAAAAAAGAGTTAGTATGCAAAAATCAATAACTTTTCCTTATACTAGCAATGAATAATCAGAAATTTAACCTTACAAAGACAGTATCACTTACAATGGTATCAAAAATAATAAATACTTAGGAATAAATTTGAAGAGAGTCCTGTACATGGGAAACTATGTAATACTGCTGAGAGAAAAAGCAGACAACCTACAGAGAGATATGCTGAGTTAAAAACTTGTTATTGTTATGGATTTTTTTTTTGAGATAGAGTCTTAGATTTCACCCTCAGTAGAGTACTGTGACATCACAGCTCACAGCAACCTCAAACTCTTGGGCTTAAGCAATTCTCTTATCACTTAAAGCACCCACCTACAACAAATGCCTGCTATTTTTTTGTTGTAGTTATCATTTTTATTTAGCAGGCCCAGGCCAGGTTTGAACTATCCAGCCCTGGTGTATGTGGCTGGCCCCCTAACCACTTGGCTACGGGTGCTGAGCCTATTGTTTGATATTAATTGTAATCACATTGATCTGTAGATTCAATACAATACTAATCAAAATCCCACCAGACTTCTTGGTGAAGAAATTTACAGATTCTAATATTTATGTGAAAATGCAAAGGACCAAAAATAGTCAAAATAATTAAAAGGAAGAAAAAATTGGAGGATTTACATGATCTAGTTTTAGGGCATATGATAATAGTAATAAAAACAGTGAAATATTACAGAGAAACAAATACGTCAATGGAACATGTGTTTGCTGTGCAGCCACACATAAAGTGCTGAATGATTTTCAACAAAAGCACAAAGGACATTCAATTAAAGAAGAACTGATTAAGTAAATGGTGCTGTAATAGACAGAAGATCTTAAGGCACCCCCATCCCCAGCGGTCGACTGGACCCTCTCTTGGCCAAGGGGATCCCTAAAACTGAGTTACTAGCCCAGAGAAAGGAGATCAGACCTGCCCCATCTGTCCCCTCCCCTGCCTAGATCATCTTAGATTTGTCCTCTGAGACTCAACACGCCTAAGGCATTGCCTCCTACCTGCAAGTCCTCAATATACAAAACACACCACTTGAGTCTGCACCTGTGTCTGTCTATAATTAACAGATCCTTTATCTCAATTTTCACTGACTCTTGGTCTTTTAGGCAAAGACTAACTCTTTTAGTCAATTGTCAGCCAAAGAAGCTTTAAATCCACCTACCTGTAACCCTCCCCACCTTCCAGATATATTACCTTTGGAGGGTCAAACCAATGTATGATTTCCACATATGGATTTATGACCTCACCTATAATTCCTACATTCCCTAAAAAATATAAAACCACCCTATAACCCACCCCCCCAATGCAAGTCCACCTGCTCAAACCTTCTTGGGTGTGGCTCCAGGTCATGGTGCTCAAGTTTGGCTCAGAATAAACCTCTTTAAATTATTTTACAGAGTATGGCTTTCTTTTCTGTTGACAAGATTGATGCTCAGTGTGGGGCTAGCAGAAGACTTAGGATCCCCAAAGGAGTAGCTCAAACTTAGCTCTAGGTACCTGCCTTTTCCCTTTTAGACCCCCCAACTCTGAGCTTCTCTCAGGGAACTGGTAAGTCCCCTGAGCTCTGGACCTTTCATTTTTGGTTGAAGGTCCCTGGTTTATTGTGAGCTGCTTCTTTTCCTGGGAGTTTGTTCTTAGAGATCCTAATTTTCAATTGGAGGTGAATTCTAAATGGTCCTCTCCATTGACTCTTCCCCAAACTAATCTAAAGCTGACTTAAGAATGGAAATTTTCCTTAAAATTGAGAAAAGACAAAGAAAACAACCTTCTTTAGGCACCCCAGTTTGATTTTGGAGCTTCAACTTCTATTTAACTTGTGTTAAATGAAAAGATTCAAAGGCATGCCAGGTTTTCTAGAACTCCAGCTAGTTATGGCTAATTCTTGTGCACAAGTTTTGTACTGAAGGACAAATTATGTCAAGAAAACGTCAGAAGTTGACCTGCCAGTTTAGAGTTAGAATGTCTCTCAACCTCTCTCTCTCTCTCTTTAATATTCTGCTAGCTTTCTTTTCTGATGTGCAGAGAGAATGGGGACCGAAGACTCCATTCTTGGTAAGGGAAAACGCTCCCAGAAAGGGGGAAAAACAGAGAAATAAGCCGACCAAGGCAATACAATTTAGTGCTTTAGAAAAAAAACCATTGTTTATGATAACTGAAATGGAAAGGCTAGATCTTGCAGCCAGTTGTAGCCAAAATGTAAACTTTTTTAAAAAAAAATGATTCATTTTAAACTAAAGAAAAAAAAGTATAAGAAGTTTTTAGAAATCAAACTGCCATGGAAACTGCTTTCTTACGAACATTGATCCACAGGCATAATTAGGTTACGTATCAGGGCAACCATATGCACAAGTTCCAGTTTTGTTGGAAGAAATTTGGATCACGTTGTCCTTTGCAAACTGATGAGTTATGATACTATCACATGAAAAAAGTTCTAAGGTAAAATCTACTGGAACTTTGTGTGCGTGTGTACACGAGTGCATATGTTTAGATATGTTTTTTGTGTGTCCGCATATTGTATGTTTGTGCCTACCTAGCTCTAGATTGCCTTATGAATAAGAGAGCCCTCATAATTTAATTAAACAAACCCAAGTTCTTTTCTATCTAGTCCATGTGAATGCAGTGATCTTTTGTGAATAAAGTGGGTTATAGTTTTAAGACGTATTATTGGTAAATTAAGAGTAAAAATGTTTTCAAATTGTCAGCATATATTTTTGAGTGGATTTTACTGGACGGTTCTTATATTCCTAAAGTGTTGGGCTTGACTCAAAGGTTATAAAAGTATAAACCCCTGCCAAGACCAAAGGGATTTGTGTTTGCATGATTGTTAATGAGTAAAGTAAATTTGATCTTGCTGGTCAAATGAAAATAGCAAGATTTTCTGAATTATCAACAAAATTACCTATTAGTGTTAAGATTCTTAATTGGTAAACATGCATACATGCCTAAACAAAAGTATCAGCAAATTAGAATAAATAAAACATCAAGCAAATAGAACACAAACACAAACTTATGGTCAAATGTTCATGAAAATATTTTGGTTTTGGTCTTTTAATGTTAGCTGCAGATACAGTTTCTTCCACTGATTTCAAGGTCCATGGAAAGGTACACATAGACATGTTTCTAAATATCATCTGATATTAACAGTACTGTAGAAATTCAGAGAGGTCTTAGAACCTATAACCTATAGTTATAAGAGCTTAAGTTGGCAGGATTTTTTTTTTTTTTTTGCAGTTTTTGTCCGGGGTCGGGCTTGAACCCGCCACCTCCAGTATGTGAGACTGGTGCCCTACTCCTTTGAGCCACAAGCACCGTCCTTACGTTTGCAGTTTTAGCTTTCCCTTGGTCTTATTCACTGTAGATTTTGCTAGTTGGTTAAGTGTACATTGTGTTGCCTTAACAAAGTTTTTGCCTAGAAAAAAAATCCTCAAATTATTAATTTTGTATAGTATTATATTTTAAGATTAAGATTTTGTAAGTATTATATTTTAAGATTGCTAAAATCCAAAGAGAATCTCAAAACATTCTTTCTCTTTAGAAATACTACATTTACTTGAGTTTACATTCAATTAGAAAATGTTTTTAAAACAGCTTAATCTTGATTTTCATGAAAGAAAAAGCATGTTACAACTTTGTCATTTTTTTGAGGTGCTAAGGATTGGTGCTGAAAGTTTCTTCAGCCTAAAATACAGTGATGTTATGTTGAGGGGGCTCAGAAAATTGTCTTAAAATGAAGGCCTAAGAAGCTAAAGTTCTCTGACCTTGCTTTGACCTCCCATCTCTTGTTCTAGTTCTTCCCTGAACTGGCCATAGAAATCAGAATCCCTCTTCCCCAAGGCAGGTCAAAAAAGCCAAAACCTGTTTTTTGAGAGCTAACCATAAAACTTCATTTTTTCCTAGTAATAACTGGCCATAAAGTAATAATCCAGGCTAATTTGTTTTACTCTAAAAGCCTCATTCCTAGAAGGAAAGAATGCACACTCAGAGAGACCTAACAGAATCTAGATGGAAAGGCCTTCCTGGGTCTGCCACTCAGCCTGTTAGTTTAGCTCAATCCCATTTCTACACAGCTGCCCATACTTTGTTGACCCTGAGCATAAAAATGGACAATTTCCCTGGCATCTTTGAGTGTTCATTCTGAAGGCACCCGTATATCACTTGGAATTTTTCCTCCTGTTAATTAATGTTCCTGATGCTAGTGAATTTTCAGCAAGTCTTTATGTGAACAGTGGCCTTTTCTCCTGGAGTCTGGCTGAACTTTAGGGGGTCAGACACAGTTTGATTCCTACAATGTCAATAGATTTTGTTTGGAATGTGCTGTTTTGAGAGCATCTAATTAAACACTTTTAGACAGAATATAGCCTAAAAACATCTGCTATATTAGTAAAATCATTTCTAAATGTTATTTTGTTTAAAATAACAAGTCTTATTAAAATACTTAGGTTTATTTTCTTGGTAGGAATTATGAGATTAAAAGAAGTAGTTAAAACTATGCTTCAGGGTGGTGCCTGTTGCTCAGTGGGTAGGAAGCCGGCCCCCATATACCGAGGGTGGCAGGTTCAAACCCAGCCCCAGCCAAATGGCAACAAGAAAATAGCCGGCCGTTGTGGCCGGCACCTGTAGTCCCAGCTACTCGGAAGGCTGAGGCAGGAGAATGACCTAGGCCCAGGAGCTGGAGGTTGCTGTGAGTTGTGTGACGCCACAGCACTCTACCAAGGGTGATAAAGTGAGACTCTGTCTCTACAAAACAAACAAACAAAATTACACTTCATCCTGCGGTCTGTGTTTTATATCTAATTTACAGGGTATATTTAACAGAAAAATAACTTAAAGTGATAACTTAAACCTAAGTAAACTGCTAAGATAATTTAGGTAATTAAGAGTCTGAATTAAAGTACATGTTACAAGCTGGCAAATACAAATTCTGCTTCTGTCCCTGTGTGTCACCTGCATGTGACATTTCACTGCCAAAATATGCAAAGCTCTAATTAATTGGCTTTTAAAAGAAAGTAAGTGCTTACATCAAATAATTTATCAGGAAAATAGAAAAAGAAACTCATGTGATTCCAGTAATCTTTGATTAGTAAAAGTCATTTTAAAATTATTAAAATTTACAGATTGAAAGGTCATGTAACTGTCACTCCTATATTTCTAAATTTTGCTGGACTCAGCTATGAGCTCAGTTTTGGGTCTCTGAATTCTGATCTCTAGATAGCTGGTTGTTGTGAGGCCTAGGGGCATGTTCTCAGTGCCAAGGCCAGCAGCTAGAAGGCACAGTCTAGCCCAGGGGGACCCTTCTCTCCCTCTCCAGCTTTGCCCCCCCCACCCCCCGGCTATCCTAGGAAAAAACAGAACTCTGCAGTCTTCCGGCTTTCTGTCTTGAACTTTGCACCTGGTAAATGAATTAAGGACATAGGTAGGTCCTGTCCTTTGCGGCCACATGGCCATGTGCCAGTTTTGGAAGGATGTTTGGAGAATACTTAGAGATCTAAAAATTGACCTGCCGGCTCGGCGCCTGTGGCTCAACGGGCTAAGGCGCCAGCCACCTACACCTGAACTGGAGGGTTCGAATCCAGCCCGGGCCCGCCAAACAACAATGACGGCTGCAAGCAAAAAATGGCCGGGCGTTGTAGCGGGTGCCTGTAGTCCCAGCTACTTGGGAGGTGGAGGCAGGAGACTCGCTTGAGCCCAGAAATTGGAGGTTGCTGTGAGCTGTGATGCTACAGCACTCTATCCAGTGTGACAGCTTGAGGCTCTGTCTCAAAAAAATAAATAAATAAAATAAAAATAAAAATTGACCTGCCATTTGATCCTATAATTCCTTTACTAGGTATACCCAGAACACCAAAAATCACATTATAACAAAGACATCTGTACCAGAATGTTCATTGCAGCCCAATTCATAAGTGTTAAGTCATGGAAGAAACCTAAGTGCCCATCAATCCACGAATGAATTAATAAATTGTGGTACATGTATACCATGGAATATTATGCAGCCTTAAAAAAAGATGGAGACTTTACCTCTTTCATGTTTACATGGAT
>CAUYON010106762.1:0-12998 GCA_963573935.1 Arctocebus calabarensis | reverse complement strand
ATTTACGTATATTGAACCAGCCTTGAGATCCTGGGATAAAGCCCACTTGGTCGTGGTGTATAATTTTTTTGATGTGTTGCTGGATTCTGTTTGTTAGGATCTTATTGAATATTTTTGCATCAATATTCATTAGTGATATTGGTCTGAAGTTTTCTTTTCTTGTTGGGTCTTTTCCTGGTTTAGGGATCAAGGTGATATTCGCTTCGTAGAATGTTTTGGGTAGTATTCCATCTTTTTATATATTTTGTAAAAGGTTGAATAGCAAGACCTCATTTCTAAAAAAATAGCTGAGCATTATGCTGGGTGCCTGTAGTCCCAGCTACTTGGGAGGCTGAGGCAAGAGGATCCCCTGAGCCCAGGAGTTTGAGGTTGCTGTGAGCTATGATGTCACAGCACTCTACTGAGGGCAACAAAGTAAGACTCTCAAACAAAAGGTATGGCGGCATCTTCCTCCCAGAAGAACCCCATTTCCACAATGTGGACACTCCCTTTCTGGGAGGTTGAAAATAAATATTCCTTAGCCCAAGGAGTTGCTGGGCTAAGAAGGGAGTGAAAAGGAACCTGGGGACCCCACTTGTACCAGGTGATGTTGATGTTTCCTGGGTATGAGGTGCTCCCTACAGGATGTGAGGAGAAAGGACCTCAACTCTGAGTGGTTGACCCCAAATCCATAACCTCACTCTAATTACAAGAAAATAGACATGCCCAGATCAGGACACCTAACCAGCCTCTTAGAGATTGTCCAGGGAACTAAAAATGTCTGAGGAACTGTCATAGCCCAGAGGACCCCGAGGAGACTTATTGCAATGTGGGATCCTGGATGAAACTCTGGGACAAGAAAGAGAACATTAGGGAAAACTATCGACATCTAAATGAAGTCGAGGGTTGAGTTAACAGCAGTGCATCACTGTTGGTTTCTCAGTTGCAACAAGTGTTCCATGATTGTGTAAGATGTTAAAATTAGAGAAAATACATTGATGATGAGATGCAGACTCTCTTGCAACTTTCCTGTAAATCTAAAGTTATTCCAAAATAAAAAGTATATTTAAAAAATGTATGTATGATCTGTCAGCCTTTCTCTACTCACAGCCCTCCATGGCTCCCACTTTCCTCAAGGTCAAAACCCAAGTCCTCCCAGTAACCCACCAGGTCTTGTCAAACTTGCCCCATCCCCTCCCACCCTCCTCTCCTCTGTCTCTTCCCCTCCTCACTCTACTCCGGGGGCCTGCTTGCTGTGCCTCCAACATGCCAGGGATGGTCCTGCCTCTGGGCCTTTGCACAGGCTGTGCCTTCTGCCTGGAATGGTTTTTCCCTAGACAGCCATGCAACTCGAGCCTATGTCTCCTGAAGTATATGCTCACATTTTACCATCTCAGCAAGTCACTACAGCCCCTCCCTTGCAGTCAAGTGCCTTTATTTTACAACAAATTAATTAATTACCTTTTTTTTTGAGACAGAGTCTCACTATGTTGCCCTTGGTAGAATGATATGGCACCACAGCTCACAGCAACTCCAAACTCTTGGGCTTAAGCACTTCTCTTGCCTCAGCCTCCCAGCAGCTGGAACTACAGGTGCCTGCCACAACACCCGGCTATTTTCTTATTATTGTTGTCATTGTTGTTTAGCAGGCCTTGGCCGGGTTCAGGCTGAAGGTATCCACCTGCCTCAGTTTCCCAAGTAGCTGGGACTACAGGTGCCCACCACAATGCACAGCTAGTTTGTCTATTTTTAGTAGACAAGATGGTCTTGAAATCTTGAGCTCAGGCAATCTACCCTTCTACCCTTCCAGGGTGCAAGGATTACAGGTGTGAGCCACTGTGCCCAGCCCTTTTTTTTTTTTAAAAGACAGAGTCTCACTTTGTTGCCCCCAGTAGAGTGCTATGGCAGCATAGCTCACAGCAACCTCAAACTCTTGAGCTCAAGTGCTCCTCTTGCCTCAGCCTCCCTAGTAGCTAGGATTACAGGCACCCACCACAATGCACAGCTGGTTTTTTGGAAACAGGTCTTGGTCTTGCTCAGGCTGGTCTCGAACTCATCAGCTCAAGCGATCCACTCGCTTCAGCCTCCCAGAGTGCTCAGATTACAGGTGTGAGTCACTGCACCTGGCACATCCAGCCCTTTAAAAAAATATTTATTTATTTATTTATTTATTTTTGTAGAGACAGAGTTCCACTTTATCACCCTCGGTAGAGTGCTATGGTGTCACACAGCTCACAGCAACCTCCAACTCCTGGGCTTAGGCGATTCCCTTGCCTCGGCCTCTGGAATAGTTGGGACTACAGGTGCCCGCCACAACGCCAGGCTATTTTTTTGTTGCAGTTTGGCTGGGGGTGGTTTTGAACCTACCACCCTTGGTATATGTCCTGCCCACTTGAGCCACAGGCACCACCCTTTATTTTTTTGAGAGACAGTCTTAATCTGTCACCCCGAGTATAGTGCTGCAGCATCATAACTCTTGAGCTTAAGTGATCCTCTTGCCTGAGCCTTCTGAATAGCTGGGACTGCAGGTGCCTGCCACAATACCTAGCTAATTTTTCTACTTTTTTTTTTTTTTGAGACAGTCTTACTTTGTCGATCATAGTAGAGTACCATGGTGTCATAGCTCACAGCAACCTCATACTCTTGGGCTCAAGGGATTCTCTCGCCTTAGCCTTCCAAGTAGCTGAGACTAGAGGTGCCCGCCACAATGCCCGGTTCAGGAAGGTCTCGAACTGGTGAGCTGAGGCAATTCACTTGCCTCAGCCTCCCAAGTGCTAGGATTACAAGTGTGAGCCATCATGCCTGGCCTTTTTTCCTGAAGCAGAGTCTCACTCCGTCACCCTGATAGAGTGCTATGACTTCATAGCTCACAGCAACCTCAAACTCTTTGGCTTGAGCAATCCTCTTGCCTCAGCCTCCCCAGTAGCTGCGACTGCAGGTGCCCACCACAATGGCCATCTAATTTTTCCATTTTTAGTAGAGACGGAGTGGTCTTTCTCAGGGTGGTCTCGAACTCCTGATCTCAGGCAATCCTTGCCATGGCCTCCTAGAGCACTAGAATTACCGGCACGAGCCACTATGCCTAGCCAAAACCATTTTTTTGTTTGTTTTTTTTGAGACAGAGTCTCACTATGTCGCCCTTGGCAGAGTGCCATGGCATCACACCTCACAGCAACCTCCAACTCTTGGGCTTAAGTGATTCTCTTGCATCAGTCTCCCAAGTAGCTGGGACTACAGGCCCCCACGTCAACATCTGGGTTTTGTTATTGTTTTGTTTTGGTTTTTTTTTGAGACAGAGCCTCAAGCTGTCACCCTGGGTAGAGTGGCATGGCATCACAGCTCATAGCAACCTCCAATTCCTGGGCTCAAGCGAGTCTCCTGCCTCTGCCTCCCAAGTAGCTGGGACTACAGGTGCCCGCCACAACGCCCAGCCATTTTTTTTTGGTTGCAGCCGTCATTGTTGTTTGGCCGGTGGGGCTGGATTCGAACCCGCCAGCTCAGGTATACGTGGCTGGCGCCTTAGCCCGCTGAGCCACAGGCGCTGAGCCAGGGTTTTGTTATTGTTGTTGCAGTTGTCATTGTTGTTTAGCTGGCCCAGGTTGGGTTTGAACCCACCAACCTAGGTGTATGTGGCTGGCACCCTACCCACAGAGCTATAGACGCCACCACCATTGAACTTTAAAAAGGTAAAGTGTATAATATGTGAATTCTGTCCTACTAAGGTTGTTATTTATCAAAACAAGACAAAGCAAAGAAGACAGGTTGGCGTGGTGGCTCATGCCTGTAATTCTAGCACTCTGGGAAGCTGAGGCAGGTGGACTGTTTGAGCTCACAAATTCAAGACCAACTTGAGCAGAAGGAAGACCCCATCTCTACTAAAAATAGAAAAACTGAGGCAAGAGGATTGCTTGAGCCCAAGTTGGAGGTTGCTGTGAGCTATGATGCCATGGCACCCTACCCGGAGTAACAGTTTTATACTTTGTCTCAAAACAAAAAACCCAAAACAACAACAAAAACAAGACAAAGCAAAGATGACAAAATAATTTCCTGCACAACTGGCAGGCAGAGCTGGGTGATGAGTCTGATAACTGATTCAACTAAGGTACTAAGGTACAGGCAGAATGGTAATAGAACTATTTGTAGAAGTAGTGGCAGCCACGGAGCAGCTATATGATGAAGATTAACTCACTTCACCCATGTCTATCCTGAGAGGCAGTGACCCCACTTTCCAGGTAAGGAAACTGAGGTCACTGGGTAGATCTTTTGCTTCAGGTGTGTGGGCTGCACTAATGGGGACACCACTTCCTCCAGGAAGCCCTCCATGCTGTCCCTGGGCTCTGCTGGACACACTGGCCACTACCTCGTTTTTATTTTTTATTTTTTTGGTTTTTTCTTTTTTCTTTTATTTTTTTTTGGTTCATAAACATTTATTGAGAATCACTTCATAAGATTGTTTACAAAAGATGTATTTTGTTTAACCAGAATTAAAGATGGAAAACTCTATGAATCTTCTTGTCTGCAAAAAGAAAAAAAAAAATCAGTTCATAAGAACTAAGTAATTTAAGTTACAAATAGCACTTTCCTACTTTATTTTTATTTTTTTATTTTTTTTTAGAGATAGTCTCGATTTGTCACCCTCGGTAGAGTGCTGTAGTGTCACAGCTCACAGCAGCCTCCAGCTCTTGGGTCTAGGCGATTCTCTTGCCTCAGCCTCCTGAGTAGAGGGTCCCCTCTTTCTTTGGGGGCAATGACTGAGTCCCACATGCAGAGATAGAAGGTGAGTCTTCCTAGCCTGACGGTGGTTCTGGGCTGAAATAGGGGTGGGGTTCACCCCCCTTCTCAATCCCATAGGCCAGTGCCCTGTCCTGCTCCAATAGCAGGTAGATGAGGGACTCCCTGGCCCCATCTCATGCCAGCCCCTCCCTTCTAGTCCTGGGTCATGCTGATTGGCCCATGTGGCTGTGTCCAGCCACCTGTTGCTGTTTGTCAGTGGGGCTACACTCCCCTCTCTCCAGCCCTGTCACAAGGCTCAGCGCAGTGGCTTGAGGGTAAGCAGGACTGGGGGTGGTCTGTGCAGTGGTGTGGGTTCCCTCAGTCTGGGGGTGTCCCTGAGGTCCATGAGGATCCCCAACTCTTGTGGCTGCCCCCCACCCACACACCCAGGGGCCAAACACTGGCCTTCGTGCCCGTTGGGCCCCTCCCCCACTCCATGCTCTAGGCCATTCCATGTCTTGGCTTCCTAGGGATGGGGACACATTACTGCCAGCAGCTGGAGGCCACCCCTAAAAGCAAGGTTTGACTTGAAACTCTTGGCAACCCTCAGCTAAAGCCTGTGTCTCCAGCCTCACTTTCCTCGTTTGCCATATGGGAACACAGGCTAGATCTTGTTGCTGGGGCTTACACCTCTAGATTAGCAGGTCAGGCAGGAGTTTTGGGTGCCAGGAATGGCCCAGAGGGAGATCCTATGGGAGCAAAGGCCTGGAAGGGGCTGTGCCATCTGTTGGCCTGTCCTGCTAGTCTTGGGCACAGATAAAAATAATTCCTGGCCTTAGAGAACATGAGCTGACCCTGGGGCGAAAGGGTTCTGGTTTGGGTTGTGCCTTTGACTCATTGGTGTGTGGCCTTGGGTAGGCTCCAGCCCTCTCTGGGTCCCAGCAGTCTTTGCTGCTGCACTCATGGGTGCTGGGGCAGCTAAGAGAGGCTGGACTATAGAGCAGGGCCCTATGGCAGGCATGTGGTGCTAGGGGAGGGTGCTCAAGGAGAGTGCCCAGGCCATACCTGACATGAGGATGAATTTGCCAAGTGACCTTTCAGAGGTCACCCAAGGCAGAGATAAGGGCTGGGATGTGGGAGCACAGGGGCCAGTCAACTCATGTCCATAGAGACACAGGTCAGGCCCTGGCCATAGCAGGGGCTCAGTAAATGTGACACCCCTCTTCCACACCTCTCCCAGGCAGCTCTGGATCTGCTGTAGCCCTGGCTGGATCCATGGCAACCAGAGGCTGGCAGGAGTTGGACAGAGGCCTAGGCAGCTGCCAGGCTGGCAAGGACCTCTCTGTGCTGGCTGAGCCCCAAGAGGACAGGGTTCGAGGTAGCCTTGGACAGGACAAAGCCCATCCTCAAGCATGACCTTGAACCAGGAAGCTCACCTTCAGAGAGCAGAGCTTAATCTCCCACATTGGACTGGCTTGAACTGTGGTCCCTCTGTACAACCCTAGACCCCTATTTCTGCCTCAGGGGGTTGTAAGGTGCCCCTGAGGATCATAGGTACTGGCCGAATCCTATCTTGTCACTAAAGTGCTCTTGCCTTTGGGTTCTCTGAGCCCATCTCCTCTGTGAAATGGTAACAGTCACCTGCACCTCACTCAGCAGAGCCAGGGATAGAGGATGGGGTTGGCCTGGGGGTCCCTGCCACCTTGACTCTCCCTCTGTTCCCCCCAACAGGGACATCCAGGCTGGCTGACCCTAGCAGCTGGCCCCATGTGAGTAGCTGGGGCCCTCTAAGTCTCAGCCCAGGAGGCCCAGGAGTAGGGACAAACTGGTCAAGGTGGGTAGGAAGGGTTTGGGGCTGGAAGGAAACACCCAGAATGTCTGGTGACACTCACAGGACACTCAGGAGACCATGGGTGAAGGCAGAAGTGCAGATACCAGGCCCGAGAAGATAGAAAAGGAGCCTGCAGCCAGGGGTGCCCCAGGATCTGGGAAGGAGAAGCTGAAAGCTGGAGCAAGTCTGTTTGCAGGGGGCACGGGTGAAGGGGAATGGGCATGGTCCAGGTCCCTGAAGCATAAGCCAGGTCCCTGAAGCTGGGTCCTTAGATGGGCGGGGGGTGGGGAGATGTGACTTGGGTTTCTGCCTGGGTAACATCCAAATGTGGCAGGAAGCAACTAACTGGATTAGGAGCCTCCATTAATGCATGACACAAGCAAAGACACCCTAAGGTCCAGCAAGTTAAGGTATAGAAGCATCTGGGTATCTGAAGCCTGCACAGCCAGGTGTGGCAGAGCTGGGTTCAGGAAACAGGTGACCGCCTTTGCTGCTCCCGTGCCTGGGGCTCAGGCTGCCTACACTTGTCCCTGCAGGCCCTCACACCGCCCCTGCTCGCAAGAAGATGCAGGCTGCTTCATCCCGGCAACCACCACCACTGCCTCCAGCCCTGAGTGAGGAGCTGCCCTGGGGGGAGGTGACACTCAACAAATGCCTGGTGCTGGCCTCCTTGGTAGCGCTTCTGGGCTCAGCTTTCCAGCTGTGCCGCGGTGAGCGGGGCTTCCCAGAAGCAGGTTGGGTCTGAGGGCACCTGTGAGCCTGCCCACCCCTCCAGGTAAAGGCCTGGGCAGGCAGCCTCTTCTTTAGGGAGGGTCTTGTGCATCCTCAAGCCCGGCCTGCGTCCTTCCCTAGAACATGGTGCCCCGTCTCCCCTTAAACGACGGGGCCTTGTAATGTCCCCCTCACCCCATGATGGGCCGTGAGCTGGACCTCCTTTCCCCTGCCCCCACCTGTGCACTCTCTCCCTTCACCGGGATGGACTTGTTGTACCCCATGGTCAAGATTTCCCCCCATTGTGGACCTTGGGGGCACTTCCTTTTCCAGGGTTGGGCCCTGTGCGTCCTCTTCCCCACTGATCTTGGTTTTTTTTTTTTTTTTTTGTAGAGACAGAGTCTCACTTTATCACCCTCGGTAGAGTGCTGTGGCGTCACACAGCTCACAGCAACCTCCATCTCCTGGGCTTAGGCGATTCTCTTGCCTCAGTCTCCCGAGTAGCTGGGACTAAACGCGCCCGCCACCTCCCCCGGCTATTTTTCTGTTTTGCAGTTTGGCCGAAGCTGGGCTTGAACCTGTCACCTTTGGCATATGGGGCCAGCGCCCTACTCAATGAGCCATAGGTGCAGCCCCTTCCCCACTGATCTTCGTCCTCCCCAAACTGCTCTGCCGCCTTCCCTGCACGCAGCTAGTGAGCGCCTCATCCCCACCTTGGGCAGGCCTGCCTCCCTCCCTTGCTAGGGATGCTCCTACAGCCCACCGAGAAGGAATGACCGGTCCTTTTGTGACGGGAAAGAGACCTTCCACTTCCCTTGGAAGGTTTCTTTCTGGGAAGGATCCAGCCCAATCTCAGCTCACCTGGTGGCAAGAGTAACTCCATCTGTCTCGGAGAAAAGAGCTCTAGAGGAGAGGGAGGGATGAACGGTCGGTCAGTCCCTCTACCCCGGATGACTCTTCGTCCTGCCCGTTCCCCCGTAGAAACAGTGGTTGGAGAAGTGGCTGTCTCGGCGCCTGTCCCTGAGCCGAGGGCCCCACCAAGCTTAGCCCAGGAGCCCGCGTCGCTCCCGGTGAGCACTTCCTTCCAGCGACAGGGGGCAGTGGGGATTTTATCCATGCCTGCGGCGGAGGGGGGCGCTGACCCTAGGACCACACTGTCTGTCTTGCAGCCTATGCCCACGGCGTGCGTACCCCTATCCGGGCCGCCTGCGCCCCAGGCAGAGGCAAGGAACAGTCCCAAGATTTCCAGGAATCGAGAGGCAACTGGGAACGATGAGGAGGAACCTGGGAAGACTGCTGGGGAGGATCGCGCGCCCCTCGCAGATCGAGGACCCAAGGAGAGGCGGAGGAAGGGGGAGAGGCCGCGGAAGGAGGAGAGGCCAAGAAAAGAGGAGAGGCCGAGGAAGGATAGGCCGCCGGCCGGCAGGAAGGCTAACAAAGGGAGCCATCAGCCGTGGGTGCCAGAGTCCCGGGATGCGGAGCACAAGAGACAGCCCTGGGCATCCCCACATAGCCCCAGTGAGCAGCTCCGGCCTCTGGGCCGCCGAAAGCATGGTGCAGGCAAGGGGCGGGAATGAGCCGGCTTGGGTCGTGCGCACTAGTTTCCGAACCACTTCTCGACTCTGGGCTGTGGCTCCACGGCTCAGCAAAATAAAGCGAGTGTTGCGGCCGCCGCGTTGCCTCCTCCTTTGAGTCTGGACCCCAGAACCAAGCATGGGGCCTGAATGTAGGGTTGAAGCGCTGCAGACCAGGGAGGCAGACAGTGGGAGCGCAAGGATAGCAAAGGAAGCCCCGCGGCCCCTAAATACGCACGGACACCCCAGCCAGGTGATTGCTAGTCTTTATTGAGATGATGCGTAGGATACGAATAAATATGGGGAGGGACGCGCCGGGCTCCTGGGGGCAGCAGTCCGCACAGCGCGGGCTCACCGGCAGCCACACTCGGTGGCCACCATGTTGGGCACGTGGTGCGCACTGATGCGCTCCTCCGACAGGCTGATGAGGAGCTTGCCGGCATAGGCGGTAGGCACACAGCAGGGCGGGCGTGCCAGGGCGGCCCCGCGGGCCTGCATTTTGAGCAGCAGCACTACATGGTTGCCGTAGCGCGGGTTGCGGTCGGACTGCGGCCAGCCGCACGCGCCCTGGCAGTTGTTGGCCTGGTACGTCTCAGGGATAAGCACCGAGCGCTCGGCGCGGAGGTCCACGCTGAGCTCCCGCAGTGCGCACGGCCCATCGGTGGTGGCTGTCCCAGCGCTGCGCTGTGCCCGCCCCGGCCAACGCAGGTCCCGCACGCGCCACTCTGCCCGCAGCCCTTGCAGCGCCTTCAGGAGGAGCAGCGCGCGCAGCGGCCCTCCAGGGCCGCCAGAGTCTACCGGGCACAGGGCAAGCAGGCGCGCCAGCAGCGGGACCACGGCCGGCGGCAGGCCGGGGAGGCCGCGCAGCTCGGCGGCCGCCGCTTGTAGCTCGGCAGCCACTCGTCGCGTTAGGCTCTCAGCCCACGGAGCCGACGTTGGGCCCTGCGGCGGCACGGGGTCCGCGTTAGTGGCCAAGACAGGCGGCAGCAACAGCAGCAGCGGCTCCTCGCCGTCGAGCATGCGCTCCAGTGCCGCGGGGTCCGACAGGTTGACCAGGCCCTGCGGAAAACTGGACAGGGCATCCGGGTCCAGGGCCAGGCGCGGCGCTGAGGCCTGAGCCGGGAAGACCCGCAGTGCGCGCACTAGGCGCGTGAGCGTCTCCAGAAAGGGGTCCGCGCTGGGAGGCGGCTCCTCAGGCCCCCGGGACAGCCTGAAACCCGTCGTGGGGGGAGTTAAAAGCGGGCGCCAGGCAACGCCTCCCCCACCAAACCCTGCTCCCCCCACCTGGGCCTGCGCGCACCTGGGCGGCGGAAAGGGCACTTTATCCAACTGGCCATGCGCGGGGAGCGGCGTGGGCTGGGACCGGGGCAGCAGGAGCAGGGCGGGGGTCATTCGCGTGAAGCAGCGGGGGTTTTCGCCAAACAGCAGCACTTGCAACTGGGTGGTACTCAGAGCGGCATCTGCGCAGGCGGCGCGGGGAGGCTCAGGCGCTGGGGGCCGTGGGCAGCTGCCACCGCCCCACTCTTCGCTGGGACTTACCGTCTCTGCGGGACCTCAGGGTCAAGGCGAGCCCGGAGCCACGCCAGGCTTCTTCCGGGCGGTCCAGTGCCAGTGCCAGGTAGCGGGTGTCCCGGGACGGGCAGAGGCTCTGCGGGGATGGGTCCGGTCTGGCTGGATGGAGTGGCAGCACCGCCGTGCCCAGCCCTGCTCTGCCGGCTCCTTCCTCCTACCACCCCGTCCCAAATCCAGACTTGACTCAGCCCTCCTGTAAAGTGAACCTTCTAACAAATCTGGGCCCCTCCCCAGCAACGAGAGCGCTCCTGGGGGGCCCGGGGCATGCACCTCCCTGGTACCTGGGTGCCGGGCAGCCCAGCCGCAGCGACAGTGACCTCGGGGCCGCGCCCGGTATACAGCACCAGCAGCGCCAGCTCTGGGGGACCAGCTCCTCCAAGTGGGGACTCTTGAAACCTCAGCGAGGGTATTGGCTCCCAGATCACTGCAGCCACAACGGGATGCCTGAGCCACAGGAGCCTAGGAACCTTCCCCACCTGTCCTGCAGGGAGAGCCCGTACCCCGCCCAGGAGCTCTGGACTTTGAAAGGACACTGATGGATGGTCCTCTCTGCTCCTTCTCCCAGCCAGGGAGGAGTGACCGTCCAGTGAAGAGCGGCAATGTCAGGGTTTGGGTAGGATACTTTGGGGCCTCGGAGATTGGGGAGCTCTCAGGAGCAGGCTGTCTGGGGTGTGGAGACCGGGCTCAAGAGTTCTGGCCACACACACTGGAATCCTTGTGGGAGGGGTGGGTCTGCAACTTTTTTCTTTTTATGAATCTCACTTTATCCCCCTCAGTAGAGTGCTGTAGCACCACAGTTCGCAGCAACCTCCAACTCCCGGCTTAGGCGATTTTCTTGCCTCAGCCTTCCGAGTAGCTGGAACTACAAGCGCCCGTTACAACGCCCAGCTGTTTTTTTGTTGCAGTTTGGCTGGGGCTGCATTCGATTCCACCACTCTGGGTGTTATGTGGCTGGCGCCCTATCTACTGAGCCACAGCTGCCACCCAGAGATCTGCAACTTCTGACCCCAGACAGGACAGAGTGATGCCCACCCCCCAGGCCAGAGACTGCTAGGGATGGAGCTCTCCAGTACCCAATCTTTCTGGGGAGGACCCCAGCCCACCCTACAGGGCAAGTGGTGCCTGGGACCACCTACCTTCCTCCAGGTGCAGGACCAGCAGGCGCTGCCCCTGTGGTGCCCCCAGCCAGGCCCCAAGGCGCTGTAGAAGGGGCAGGGCAGCCTGCTTGTCACCTGGGTTGCAGACCCCGAAGGTGGCCAAGTCTTGGGGCTCCCAGTGAGCCTGCTGCACAGCCCTCAGGAAGGCCCACTCGTAGCTGCTCAGGGACCCTGCCACCTGCACCAGGGCTCCGCTGTGGTTGCTGCCCCCACCCAGGGTCACCAGACACAGGGGATCCCCTGGGCTGCCTGATGGCTGCCAGTCCCAATCTTCATGAAAGATGAGACCCCCTACACTGGCAGCTGGCTCTGCTGCTTCAGGGGTCCCAGCTGCCAGCAGCAGGGCCAGGAAAGGGAGAAGCAGGCCATGCATCATGGGTGCTGCCAGAGCAAGCACTGCCCTGGCTTAAATGGGACAAGCTGAGGGTGGGATGTTTGTGTAGGAGGTAGGATCTATCTCCTCCATGGTGACCTTGGGGGGACAATGCCCAGCACCCCCGGAGCCCAAGCCCAAGCAGCCTTCTCAAAGAGCCCTTTCTGTACTAGGCCCCAAGGTCTTATCTCCCCTTACTGTCCTTGAGGGCTCTCCCCTCCACAAGGGGGAGGGACTGGCTGGGCTGCCAGATGGTAAACAGTGGCAGGTCTGGTGCTAGGGAGGGGAAAAGACCAAAGGTCCTTGGGTGAGTGGCCCTGAATTCAGCTTGGTTTTCCTACCCTGGGGGGCTCGCCTAGAGGCTTCCAAGGGCATCAAGTAGTCTGGTTTCCCCTCCCAAATAGTGGGCCCCCCGACTCATTCCTGGCTGGCTGGCAGGTGCTGGTAAATTTTTTCTCCATGGGGTGGCCTCTAGGAACCAGCTGCCACCCTACAAGGATTCCCCGATGGCTGCATGGTCTCCACAGAGACCCCACTTGCCACAGTGAGCATTCAATAGCAGCCCTCTGGGTCCCACAGCACCACACATATACATCATCCCTGCCATGAGTGGGGGAGGCTGTTTACTGAGTTCAGGACAGTACAAAAGATGAAATTCTCTTGTGAGAAACTGCAGAAACACAGAACACCAGGCTTGCTGGGCAAAGGGGTGACTACTCAGTTGGTTGGGGGAGGAGGAGGTATATTCCCAGGGCCTTCGGAGGGGAGTGGGGGCCTCAGCATTGGAGCCATGGGAGTCGGAGGGTGTACCCCAGGAGGTTGAGGGTGTACCCCAGGAGCTGAGGGATGGGTCCCAGGAGCTGGAGGATGGACCCCAGGAGCTGAGGGGTGGACCCCAGGGGGCTGAGGGTGGATCCCTGGGGCTGGGGGGTGGACCCCTGGTGCCTGGGGGTGCACTGCAGCAGTTGAGGGATGTACTCCAGGGGCCTGGGGATGAACCCCAGCTGATGGAGGAGGGTGGACTCCTGGGGCTGGTGGGTGGACTCCTGGGGCTGGTGGGTGGACCCCTGGAGCTGGGGGATGGACCC
>CAUYON010106761.1:0-15852 GCA_963573935.1 Arctocebus calabarensis | reverse complement strand
ATGTGTGTTCCTCGACCTTGTCTCTTGGCTCAGCTCCAAACCGTTGGCTTTCTCGCCAAATTTCTGTCCTTTAACTCTCCTTCTGGACAGGAGCGTCTGCAGAAAGCTGGCTACAGACCGCCATCTTGGCTCCTCCCTCTATCCAAAGTATTTTCATTAAATGTTTTTCTCAATTGTTTTAGGTGATTGGATTTGAGGTATTTTTCCTTTTCTTATTATGTTTTTCTTTATTACTTGCATCAGTTACAGTGGTAACATGAACTTTACAAAAAATTCATATTATTATGGGGGCACACATGCTTTTGTTACATAGTTTGCTCTTGTAAGGTTAAAAGTCAGAGAGTAAATGTACCCATGCAAAGTACTCTTGGTAGGAATTATCCATCCTCTCCTCCCCTCTATTTCAGTCTCATTGAGTTTTGCTTCCATCTGAGCATGCAGGTGTTGATCTACTTGTTCCAACTTAGTATCTTTGCTCTTTTCTATATTCTTGTGATACTTCACTTAGGAGAATGGTGTCTGGTTCCATCCAGGTTGTTTCAAAAGATATTACATTTCTACCTTTTATAGCTGAATGATATTCCATGGTATACATACACTATACTTTATTGATCCATTCGTTTATTGATGGGCACCGGGTGTGCTTCCATAGCTTTGTGATTGTGAATCAAGCTGCTATAGGCATTTGAGTGCAAGTGTCTATATGATAAAATGTATTTTCCCCCCTTTGGGCAGGATCAAGTGGTAGGTCTATTTTTAGTTCTTTGCGGAATCTCCATACTCCTCTCCACAGCCACTGTGCTAGTTTGCACTCCCACCAGTAGTGTGAATACTCCTTTCTTTCCACCTCCATTCTAGGTTTTATGGCTTTGGGACGTTACGATGCCACCGTCCTCAGTGAGTTAGATGATCTCTCAATGTGGTTTTGATTTGCATTTTCCTGATGGTTAGGGATGAACATTTTTTCATGACCATTTATTGTATAAGAAATAAACTGCTGCCTTCCCTCACCTACACCACACACACACTTACTCCAAGCTTGGCTCAAGTTTTATAATCCACTCATTTGGAAATGGATAAGAATAGGTAGAATGTGATTTAGATAATAAGGCAAATCAGTCAGCTTTATAAAGAAAAGTGGGGAAAATGTTACAATAAAAATTAATCATACTTCTTAATTCATCATTCACAATTCATAGTCTTTTTCTATCTCAGTGAGGGAATCTGAAATACTGACCAGGATTTACTCATAGACCTATTCATACTCATAGGTGAATCACAAAGAAAAAAGATAGCAATAGTTCAACTTGATGTAAATATTTATAAACTTGCCTATTTTCTTTCTCCACTTCCCCCCTCCTGTGCGCATACTTAATCAGAATTTATTCCTGGAACACCGCCATAGTCTCTTTTCTAGTCTTCTTCACCTTCTCCTCATGTAAGCCTCAGGCAAGACACTGATTATACCACACCATTATATGTAACCAGCCATTTTTATTCTTTTATAGTATTAAACAGAGATAAAATTTTACCTTTTTATGTACTTATTAGATTGATGTATGCCTTCACAAACAGACTGCAATCTCCATAGCATCAGGAAGTTTTTCTGTTTTCCTTCGTAATAACTTTTTCAATATGTGCTTCATCTATTTCAGCATTCAATAATTAAATTCATAAATCTGATTACTATGTTGAATGGATAAAAGAATAAATAAACAATAGTAAATTGTGGATGCATTAAGAAAACTCTAAAATTAGGCAGTCATTTTGGAAAAAGGGAAGAAGTCATTTGATATAATTGTAATTAAAAATAAAATGAAATATAATTTTAAAACTATTTCATGATGACAAATATAATATGCAAGTCTACTTAAAAAACTTAAAAGAAAATATTCTACTAAGAGTATTGTTTGAATATAAGACTTGTGAATATTCCATGGAAAGGTAAGAGATCTACTCTATTAAAAATTAACTAATGCCATTTAAACCCTTGACCTTAAGTAGAAGTTAAACCAATCTTATTTTAACTAAGAAACCAGGAGAAAAAGAGTAAGATTTGATAAACTATGTGTGGCATAGGTTTAATATAAAGTCATATGTTACGGGGAGAAGTTATAATAATCTTGCACTTTAGGAAACATCTTTGCCCCACAAATATAATTGAATAGACATTTTTTAATATTCCAAGAAACAGGGGAAGTTGTTCTCCATGCAGCCTTTTACTGTTAACCTGGTAAGTTCAGAAAATCACAGGACATACACTGTTGAGGAACAATGAGGGCACACCTAAGATAAAGCAAGCATTGGTAAATTTGGCTTCTCATCTCTCCTCTTTTAAAATGCACTGAAAATATCTACAAATGCACATACCAAGCTAAATATGTTTAGCCATCACTTATGACTCTGATTAACATCACTTCTTACATATGCTACAATCATTATTCCAGAAAGTACAAATGATAATATGTAGAAATTTGGTGCTATTTTCTAAAAGTTAGGGGTTTAAACTTACTGAGGGATCTGTATTGTCATAAAATGAAGTCTCACTTTTTGTGTGACTCCCTATTTATTTCATAACTTCATATTATTGCTTAAAATAAGACATATACTTGGAAGGAATAAAACTAAAATTTAAAAATCTCATTAACTTGGATTTTTATGATATGTTTCCTAGGGCAGTATTTGAAGTTAAAGAAGTTGTAATGGCCCAATTAATCAGAATATCATTCTCTTCAGATAAAGATATTTGTGGAGTTCCCTCCTTGTAGATACAAGGTACCTGCTGTAATCAAATCACCACTGATGGGAATGGAATGCTGAATCAATGGTGCATTCATAATTGAAGTACCATTTCTACTTCTTACAAATTGTGATGAGAAAATTGAGTCATACTTTCACACATATATGAAAAAAGATCATATTGTTTAGAACCTATGTTAAATGTAATTTTACTAAAATAGATTTTATACCCATTAAATCTAGGGAGCATATCAAATCATTCTGGATACATATGCTGCTATATTTACATTATTTTGAGATGTTTTCAGAGTAGAATAAATAAAAAGCTACCACTCCATCATCTCTTTGGTTATTATAATTACATTATAAAAGCTAGCTCTTATTTCTAATCCTAATTAGTTTTAGTTGAAAATGGAGTTATTTCACGATGATAATCTATGCTATAATGTTCTGTGAAATTTAGTATTATTCTCAATTTGCAGGCTCATAAAACACTATCATTATCTAATGGTATGATGCTTCCTGTACTTTAAAGGGCCAGGAAAAAGAAAAAGTGTTTTATTATAAGAGAAAAGATAGATCAACTTTAAAAAAAATGTATTTATTTTAATGAGCCTTTCTTTCAGACACTTACCTTGGATAGAGGACCTAAAACCTCTGAGTTCAAGGTCATCACAGAATCAAAATCTGGAAACTGAATCAAAACTAAACAATCTAAAACAGCAGTTCTAAACCTGTGGGTCATGACCCACAGGAACTATATTAAAGGGTTGTGGCATTGGGAAGGTAGAGAACCACCGCTCTATAGGAAGCAAGGTGAATGTTGTCTTCAGTAACTGATTCAAACCGAAAATGCTATTTGCAGTTTACTTGTATGAGGTGAACAGGTGAGGTATTGGAGGAACACTGCGGGTAAAAGGCACAGAGAAAGGATCATTGACTTCTCTTAGCCTATTCTTCAGGTACCTCTAATTTCCAATGCTTTTCCACAGAAAATCACAAGCTGGATTTTTTGTTAAAGATGGAGTTATGTCTCAAAGAAAGTTCTGTTTTTCTCTACTTAATATTCTCATTACTACAGTATTATTCCTGCTCTGATGTATTTTGGATTTTTACCACTAGGTCCTCCCATTTGCCAATGTCAGGAAAAGCTGGAGGAAGACATAGTGGGTCTTCATAGACAGTGGTAATAAGAATCAGATTATTGCACACTTGGTTATCTTCCCTAAATTCTTTAAATCCTGAATAGGCAAGATGACTAAGCCTAATATGAATTCAGAGGTTAGCAAGAATGATGACTCAGTTTGAAAGAAGCAGTGAAAACTTACAAACTGGGCCTGGGTACAAGTGAATGAGTGCATGTGGCTTCTGGAATGAGCACAATTCCTTAAGGAGATGGGCTTAATTGGGGGATCAAGCATTTTTCAAAGAGTGTGGAATAATTTAAGCCAGAGGAGATTAGAATAATGAGCTTGCTGCCTTGTATGATTAAACAGATGGAGAAGGAATGCTTTATACCACCTATTTCTTATTACTCCATTTGATTAACCACAGGCCTGGCTATGGATGGAAGTAAGGAGTAGAGTGGAAACATAGAAAGCTAAACTAGAGATAGCTTTCATTAAACTTTCTCTCTTATTACTCATTGCCTGTTTGTACATTATTCTGCGCCTTGATAAAGAAACATACAACATACAACATACATCTGTTAGAGCTTACTCCAGAGGTCTTCCTTTGGTCAGCTATGGCATGGTATTGGATTATAATGTAGGGAAATAACAAAAATTTTGCTATGAAATTATATATTTAAGTGGAGACATATGATGAGACAATATAGTCATGATTAACACTGAAAAGTATCTGAAGCTGACAAGTTACCTGCAAGATGTGTGGTATAAAATGAATATTCCAGGTTTCTAGTCACTGGTCATCTAAATAGCAACGGGATAGGTCACTCTGGATATGGCTTGATTTAAGAAAATAGTGATTTAGTTACAAGTGACAAAGAAATAGGAATCCTGATATGGCTCAAAAATAAAATGTATTTATTGTCTTTAGAGAAGACCTAGAGCTTGTGAATGGCTCCTTCAATCTCATATCTGAATATTTTGAATTTTGATATTTCAGTTAAATTATCAGGTTGCCTAGTGTGTCTGTTTCTCCACTCACACTGTCCTAATAGTCCTTTGTGACTAGGCAAGTATTTATAGTATTCTCCCAATCACATACTAACATATCTTCTAAGGGAGGTTGAGGGTATCTTTTGAAAGTTCAAAAAGCCATCACTTCACTCCCTTAATTGGATAAAAATGGGGTAAGTTCTCATCCCTGAATTATAACTATTATCAAGGAAAGAAATTGATTGATGAGCTTAATCCACATAGCTGAGGGGGGCAAGTTCAATGCTATCAAATTTTATGGCTGAGAATAGGAGAATGGCAAAGGACAATGACTAGGAAAACAAAGGAAAAAGTATCAGCACATGTCAAAAGGGCACAAACCGTAATCTAAAGTATTCCCCAATGGCCAAATCTGGAATAATTTTAGTAGCATTAGAATTTAAGTTAGATTGTGTTAGAATATACCCCAAAGAATAAAATGTCTGCAACTCCACACCTATATAAATACATAACTGAATAATATAATAAATGAGGATAATGGGCAAGTTTTCCTTAGAAAAGAATTTCAATGAATAAATGTATAAAGAATCAAGGAAATATAAAGTCACCATTAGAAACCTATAGCAACATTTTCTGCAAGATCCAACACTCTTCATTAAAATATAGAGTGGATGTTAAGGGAAACAAAAAAAGGATATGTGCATATTATCTAGTATTTCCAGCTAAATCGATATTTGTTAATTACAAAGGGAATGATAGTAACTACATAATTGAGAAATTTGTCACTCAACATCTAAATGAAGTGATCAAATCCAACATTATGAAAAATAACACTTACCATGTTTTCCCTGATATCATACTCTGAGAAAGATATATCACTTTCGTGGGTATTCTATGTAATAATACATGACTTCAGTATAGATATGAAAATAAAATAAAACTCAAATTAAGAGCCATCCTAAAAAATAAATGAACAATACCCTTTAGAAATGTCAAGGTAATGAGAAGGATGGAAAGACTGAGGACCAGTCACATTTTTAGGGAGAGTGAGAAGACATAACAACCAAAATACTACGTGGAATCTTGGTTGGGTAGTACCTGACTTTAGCAATAAATGATTAATGGCCTCCTCTCAACCTTGAAAAATATTCAACACTGGCCAAGGTAGTTCTGAATGATAAAATCGCGTTAGGCTTCCTTCCTGCAGGACCACATACACTGTGTAGTCTGCAATACATCCTGCAGTGCCCAGACAAAGGCCTCAAACATGGGAAAGGTCAGTTCCAAATCTGGAGAAATCCACCTCAGATTCTAAGGTAGACCCTGCAAGTCGGAATCATTTGTTCAAAAGTTAGCATTTATGTTCAGGACCTCGGCAGCGTGGTTGAAGTTAATACTTTAGGTTGCTTTTCTGTTGCTGCTTGGAGTTCTATTGATAGTAGCCTTCATTATGTGCTATATAAGGAAACGTAAACTCGCTTGTTTCCAGATTTTGTTGGTCAAACTAATCAGAGTGGCCAGTGGAGTGGAATATTTATGGGATGATTCACCAAATACCCAGACAGTGTAGATAGAAGTAAATGTTACTGAACCAAAATTCTTTGTGATGTTCTGCATTTCTTTACAACTTATAAGCAGAGATACTTGCTGCCTTTGTTCCAGATTATCTTTTAAAGGATTTTTCTTTTAATTTCAAACAGCCTTGAGATAATAAAAATATTATTTTCCTTCAAAGAACAGGGTGGGTGTGTTCATTATCCAATATGATGAAAAGAATATCTTCCTAGAACTAAGATCAGCCAGGTTACTAAAATATTTGGGTCCCTTAGATTGCATTTTTTAATACATCTTACTGAGGCTTGGGGTGCTGATATGGGGCTGACACTGGCCACTGCTCTTGCTGTGAGTATAATACAGTCTTTTGTTTCAAACCAGAAGGACTGACACAGACGTACATTCTTCCCTCTTCCATGTAATTGTGGGAGACAAACTTGTTAGTTCATAGTAGGGTAAAAACTCAAACCCTTCATGGTTGGTTGACTCACTGTCACCTACGATTTCTTTTTGTTATTTCAAAATTTAAGGGGATAAGAATGTTCTGTTGCATGGATAATGCTTAATTGAGGAATATTAGTGTGCCCACAACTCAATTAGTGTGCACTGTTTCCCCTGTCCCTGGCTCTCATTTCTTGATCTCCCATGACCTTCACATCTTTATATGCCCATATATTCTCATTCATAAGTTCCTAATTATTAGAAAGTACATGCAGTGTCTTTCCATTCCTGACATATTGGTTTCCATTTCCTTCTAAGTTTCTGCAAAAAACTTTATTTTTTTCCTTTTTATGGCAGAGAATGTGTGTGTATCTATCTATCTATCAATCTATTATATTTCAAGATAACGTCTGTTATATTAATATTTATATATATACATTATATATATTTGTATATACTCTCTCTATGTGTGTGTATATATAATGTGTGTGTTTGTGTGTGTAAATATAATATATCATACTACTATTTCCTTTTTTTTAAATTTCAGTTTAATATGAGGGTATAAACAACTAAGTCACAATATTTGCATTTGTTAGTGTATAAAGAAAAGGATGTGGTCACATTTACTGTAATAAGATATATAATATTCTAGAGCAAATTGAAAGCTTGAATGTTACAGCTCAGGCATCATATATACAGAGTAGACAATAAACTCCAGTTGAGGGCAAGTAGACTTTCCTAGGGATAACCTGTAACCTGCATTCTACTCTTACACCTTAAACATCTCTCATCAATGCTCATATTAAGCTTCAAATTATTAAATAAGTTAAACGATTTTATGTGTTATAGGATGTGTGGATCACATTGAACATTTTGATCACCCTATATTACCTAAAATTTCCTTTTTTGTGTGTGCAGCGTTTGATCTGATTTCACTCATACTTTTCTGGTTATTCCTTTTCACAAGTGTATCTCTTCTTGTCTTCTAAAATAGTTATTTTTCTAGGATTTGCCCAACATGAAAATGTATCTATTCTTCATGTATTTAACTGATCAAGCATATGCTTTTCATTTATAAATGGATATAGATAAGGTTTATTCTATTTTCCTCAATTCCAACTGTCTATTGAATAACTCATCTGGAGAACTTGAACACCATATGTTTAAAACTGAACTTGAAGTCTTTGTATTTTAAATGCAATTTATAATTATTTTTGTTAGTTTTATTAATTGGCAACATGATCCAGTCAGGTACCTTGGTTGGTTTTCTTGAACTCACTCATTCTTTTTTACTGCCCATATTTTATGACAGTGGTTCTCAACCTTCCTAATGCCATGATCCTTTAATACAGTTCCTTATGTTGTGCTGACCCCCTGAGCATTAGGTAGGTTGAAAACCACTGTATTATCAGCTTTCTAGTCCTTCAAACTTTCTCATACTGGCCCTTTCTTCTCCATCCTTATTCCTATTCTTTTTTTTTTTTTTAATTTTAAAATATTAAGGGGGTAAAAATGTTTTAGGTTACATGGGTCACTTTTGTAATTCTTTAGTTCTGGCTCTTGGTGCCCAGGTAGTGTTCCTTATACCCATTTGGTAAACTTACCCTCGCCCCCCCCCCCCTTTCCCTGCTAGATCTCCACTGACTTTTATTTCCCTTTGTGCACAGGGCAACAACAAGCAATAAATGGGATTTAATTAAATGAAAAATATTCTGCACAGCTAAGGAACATGAATAGAACAAATAGAAAACACACAGAATGAGAGAAAATATTCCCAGGCTACACATCCAGAAAAGGGCCAATATCCAGAATTTACAAACAACTCAAGCAAATCATCAGGAAAAAAAACAAATCAAACAACCCTATTAAGGCTCAGCGCTTGTGGCTCAAATGGCTAAGGCACCTGCCACATGCAACTGAGCTGGAGGATTTGAATCCAGCCCGGCCCACCAAACAACAATGATGGCTGCAACCAAAAAAAAAAAAAAAAAAAAAAAAATAGCTTGTAGTCCCAGCTACTCGGGAGGCAGAGGCAGGAGAATGGCTTGAGTCCAGGAGTTGGAGGTTGCTGTGAGCTGTGATGCCACAGAACTTTACCCATGGCGACAGCTTGAGGCTCTGTCTCAAAACAAACAAACAAACAAAAACCCTATGAAAAGGTAGACAAAAGAGGCTCAGTGCCCTTAGCACAGTGGTTACGGAACCAGGCACATGCACCACGGCTGGCGGGTTCAAGCCCGGCCAGGGCCAGCTAACCAATAATGACAACTGCAACGAAAAATAGCCAGGCATTGTGGTGGGCACTTGTGGTCCCAGCTACTTGGGAGGCTGAGGCAAGAGAATCTCCTTTGTATATGTCCTTTTCAGGAGGTATCAGGACCCACAAGACAGCCTGTGATGGTTCATGTTCTATTTTCAATGATTAATCTCAAGATGTGTAAAGAAAAGTTAGGAAAGTTCTCTGCTGACCCTGAGTTTGAGATTGCTGTGAGCTGTGATGCCATGGCACTCCACCAAGGGTGACATAGTGAGACTCTGTCTCAAAACAAAACAAAACAAAAAAACAAAAACCAAACCACAATTCTTTTAACAATTCAGGGCTATCTTTACTTTTTTTTTTTTTTTTTTTTTTTTAGAAAATGTCTTCAGTTCTAGTAATACTCTGAGCCTAATAGACTGTTGTGATTTCCTCTTATTAAAACTGCACAATGGTTTTTGACTATTTGCCTTCTCTGTCCTCCTATGCTGGGGGATTCCTTAAGGTTGGGTGAAATCAGAAAGTATACCTTATTCACTTTTTCTTTAATTAGTTTTTGTTTTTGACTCACACAGTGGTGTAGGCGCAGTAATTTTCAAAATAGTTAATAGAATGAACAAATAAAAGCAATACCATATCTACATCCACTCATAGGTCCATGCATATACCATCTGCTCATCTGTAACTGGAAAATAACTGGACCATCTCGCCTGCTCTGAGCAGTATCTTATTAAATGATCTCCTAGCTGTCTCTGGATTGCCCTTTAGCAGAGGCAGCAGGATTAAGTGTCTATATTTAGGAAACTGGCTCAAGAGCTGTGTGAAACTACTTCAAACTCATTTCCAAGTCATTTATTTTAACAGCCAGAACATTTCTTAAAGCCAATCCCGCATTATTCTTTTACTCCTAATCAAATACAGGCTTCGCATTAAGAATACTAGTACATGGATCTTATCTACTAGCATGAATTATTGAACAAATAATTTATTCTTTTTTTTATTTTTTGACTGAACATTATCAAAGTAATACAAAGTACACTTCCTATAGGCTGTGGACACTGACTATACAGAGGGTGCTAAAGTAAGGACACACATTAGAGAAAGGAAATCTGCATTAAAATTGTAAACTCAATACATGGATATCCTGGTAACATGTGTTATCTTGGATATCGTGTCCTGTATCTGTTGTAATTGCAGAAGTCAAACACGACTTGTATATTATAATTTAATACAGGTTTTCCTTTCTTAAAATGTATATTTATATTTTAGGGGAACTCTAAGGGTACATTAATGAAAAACCTATTTTGTACCTTTCAGACATTATTGCAACATAGATGTTGTTTCCAACAAGTAACAGATATGTATCATTTCATCAAAGCTAAAGTAAAGGCCCCTCCCATTTAGATATAATATTTCATCTTCCTTTCTGGCATGACACAAAAAGCCATATTACTGGGTATCTGTAAATCAATATGTTCAACACACACATGTTATTACACAAAAAATGTCTGAAAACTCTATTTAGATTTTAGCTACAATGTTTCATTTGCTTTTTGCTTTCTTAGAGACAAAGTCTTGCTCTGTCACCCAGGCTGGAGTGTAAATGGCATAATCATAGCTGACTGAGACCTCAAACGCCTAGACTCAACTAATCCTCCTGCTTTAGCCTTCCAAGTAGCTATGGCTACAGGAATGTCCCAGCATACCTGGCTAAGATTTTAGCCACACTTCTAACCTTGTTTCAGAGCACCAAAATTATGATCACAAATTAAAATGCTGTTTATCTTTAAAAAATGAGTGTCACACATGCCATTTTTTCAAAAATCTTAAATCCAGTGAAATACACTGGATTTCATTTTCAATGACTTTTACAGTACTCGTACATCACTAAGTTCATAAAAAGCTCACATGCAGACCAAATTGATATAATGAAAAAACTATGGACAGTATTTTAATATGGAAAGCTCATTTGAAAATAATCATACATCTTAGGCGAAGAAATAGTACTAAGTTTATAATCCAACTAGACTTCTCTTTATATATGTTTTCTAATTCCGTTTAAAAATGTAAATCCATGTATTTATTATTTAGAAATTAAAAAGCATTATGGTCTAATAATAAAAGTAACAGTTACTATCTAATCATTCCTGAATATAGATTCCTCCTCCTTAAATTATATCATTTTAACATATGTAACTCTTTTTTGAGAATGTTCTCATATTATATCACTATATATTTTTTATTTTAAAAGATGACGATTTCTGGTCCTTTGTAACTAGTCCATGCTGAACTCTTTAATCCTCTCATTTTAGTGCTATCATTTTCATCAAAGCATATTGTGGTTTTATATTAAGTTGTTTACAGAAACTAGTATAGCTGAGCTGTATAGAGTTATGATTATAGTGTTTTTCTTACATGAAATTTAATTTTTTGTAAACTTTAGTTAATAACTACCTCAGTTTTGTCATTTGAGAACAGCATTCTAATTTTCCCTCCTATTCTCCTTTTTCTGGTTGTGCTTTAAATTTATTGCATGTTACTTTCCTAGGGTAGGCCTTTGCTATAATCTGGTAATTTCTTTAAACATTAAAAACTTTAATGAAGTATAACTTTTATAGAAAAGTGGTTTAAAAACATAAATGTTCTTTGCAATGAATATTCCCATATTAAACAATTTATGTAATGAGGCTGCAGCTCAGATAGCAGATTTTCTGAACTCTAGGAGACATCCCCTTGTATGCCATACCCCAGGAACTTTTCCCAGCATAAAGATGATCCTAAATTCTAACACTGTAGATGACTTTGACTGTTCTTGGACTTTTGATAAATGAAAAGAGCATGTGTTTCTTTTGTGTCTGACTCTATGCTCTCAATATTTTTGTTTGCAATTATCTATAACATGTAGAATTATTGTACGTATTCATTGCTGTGTAAAGTCCCTTTTTTGATTCTCTACACTGTGATGGTCCAGTCCACTGGGGAACATTTGGGCTCTTTTCAGTTTCAGTTTACTTTGGTTCGGTTTCATGTTAGTGGTCTGGTTAATGGTGTTTAGTGTTAGTGCTCTGTTGTCATCTGAATGGGGGTTGCTATGTAGAATTTCATATCATGCTGACTCTTCTTTTCTGAAAATTACCAATGATGTGGTTGGATGTGTGTGTGAATGAATGTGTGTGTTTCTTTAATCATGTTCAGCCCATAGGGAGTCATTTTATTCTCAATACTGATATCTTCAGTCTCAAAAATGCTCTGATACATTTTCTGTGTTCGTTTACTTTCATTTCTTCTCTTTTAAAAATTTATATTACTTAGTATATCTTTTGGAAAAATTCTCTAAATATCTTCACTGCCTTTTTTTTCTTGGTGTGCATTTGTGCCTTTTCTACTTCTCAGCTTCTCAGACATTTCCTTAGTATTTTTCAGCACTTTTCATTTATGCTATCATGTTTTTTTCCAAAGCACTTTACAATTTCCATTATCTTAATATTGTTTTTTAGAAGCCTCTTATGTTTATTTAAATAATGCAATATCTTCTTTAATTTCTTTAGGAATATTATCATATGATTTAAAATTCACAATTTTTTTATCTGTCGTAATTTTTTCAGATTGTTTTTGGCCTTTGCCTCTCATCAGAAAGGGTTTTCATAAATAGTTTCTATTTTTCAGTTTCATATTCATTTCATAACTAGAGTTTTTCCATGACTAGTGATTGACCACATTCATCAAAGAATGATAAAGATGGGTAGTTTTTGTTTTTGCTTCATATATTTTTCTTAATTGTACAGCATAGAGCATTCTGAGAGGGGGAAAGAAGTTCGAGATCTCATGGACTGATATAAACAAACACTTTTACTTAAATTTTGTTTTCATTTTATTATCCGCCATATTATATCTTCTTTCCAGCTGCCAAAATTTTTGAAATACTTAATTCCTCCCATGTTTCTTATTTCACTTTAATTTTGGACCTTTTGGATTATACTGTGTTTTTCAATCCCATTACTAAAATTTGAATGAGGTTTTCAATGGAAATGGAGATGATAACTAAAACCATTCAACCCACATTTAACTAGGCAATCTTTTTATCCCTACTAAATTCAACATAATTTCTGAAATTTAGAAAGAAAGAATGTGTTAAAGTTTAATTTTTTACTCAGGTTTTGTTTCTCTCATTGAATTTTTTTTCTTTTACTCATTCACTAACAATCTCTTGGCTGTTTGGGCTCTATGTTATGAACTAAAAGGACATTATGCCAACAATATGATTGTTGATCTGTGTAAGAGAAAAACAATTCAGGGTCTCCTGTTCTAAAATTTATTGTTAAGAGTAATGTAGGGGGGTATCAACTATTTCCACATTTATAGAAGTTCTTTTTTTATATTAATTTTCACTGGGAATAAGAAACAAGAGAATTTAAACTGGCATTAAAATGGGGGTGGTTAACTAGTCTTTTTTGTTACTACATATGTTACTATAGCGCAAATTAACTTATCCAAGTATATAGGGAAATTATGTCAACATAGTGTTTGTATTTTTTCATATAAATATTATTCTATATTAGTAGAATAGGATTGTGGAAGTAGAATAATAACTTTAAGCAGGAAAGGACATTCAGTATAATTAGCTGCTACACACATAAGGCACTTTGTTTAGTAAGAAATTTAAAATGAGTGTCTAGGTTTCTATTTCTAAGAAGTTGATGTAATACACACTTTCCTATGCTCCCCATTAGGTACAACAAAAACTCCTGGAAACTATATATACACAATAAACTTGAGAAGACTCTCAAAAGTAGAGAAAAGTGGGCAGACCAACCAGAGGTCTTGGGACCTGAGGAAGGATATGGTGTTGGGTTCCCTGGGTTTCCTTTTAATCTCATATGTACTTTTCTTGGGACAAAAAGGCCAGCAACATAGAAACACCAATAGGCACAGGCCAAAAAAAAAAAAAAAGTCTCAGTAAAAAAGCCCAGTAAGACAGAAAGTATTTAGAAAATGAGAGAACTAAACCAGGCCAAGTACTACAGAAGAAACTGTGTCTCCACATGAATTTGTACTGGCAAAGCCCAGGTAATAAGCCTAGACTCCCACCCTAACCTCTCTGTACCAATCCACCCAACACTCACACTGGGCTCGTGTGAGAGAAGGTTGAAATGAGATCTAGCACATCTATCTCACTGGCTGCCAACATGCCCTGCCCCACTGCAATGCCATTGGAAATAATAGGGGGAGCCTGGACTACCCCACGCACCTGACAGTAATGAAGCACCCCTCTAATTTCCCACTGAGTGGTGACAGACAAGGGTAGTGGAGAGTCACAACTTTCACCATTGTCCATTGTTATTAGTCACTGAGGCAGTGATCCCATTAATGATATATAGTTAAATTAGGAAATAGGGAAAATTATTACAAAATATATTTTAGTTTTCTTATTCTTTACTATTATAAGTAGAACTAAGTTTGATACTACTATGAGGGGCCATGCTCAAATTAAACATAGTGATTTTCCTCTTTGCGTTATAAACTTTGTCAGCTCTAGTTAAGATACATGAATTAATTGTTGATATAGGTTTATTTGATCTGAACAGTTTTGGCAGTGTTTGAGTTCGTGTTTTTTTACTTGTCATGGAAATCTCAGTTATGTTAAGGATAAGGCCTCCAAAATTCCAGATCTGCTTCTCATATCCTGATAAACAGAAAGTATATAGAATTTTGTCAACATATTTATATGGAGAGAGGGCATTAGGAATCAATATACAGGAGACTCCCAAAGTGAAGAAGAGCTATATAGGGTTGAAAGTATATAGGCACCCACATGGAGAAGGATGAGAAACAACAAATGCCACAGATTTTGCCATCTTACTTACAGAAAGTTCCCCCATGACAGCAGGCCACAGACTGAATTAATAATCTGACTAGCGACTGTGCAGTGGCATTTCTCTGGAGAGAGGGCACAGTGGGGAGTCACTGTCTTGCTTGCAAAACCTGGGTGTTGCAGCTAACACCATTTTGAGACCCCAGACCCACACACTTTGTCTATCCATGGTTCAGAACCATTGCTACTGCCTTCCAAGTGCCCCTGTTAGATGAAGAGGGATTAGGGAGACAGAGATCACTCATTCATCCTGTGTCAAGGAATCTTGCATCCCTGTCACAGCTGAGGGACCTAGGTAGTGTAAACACTCATGCAAAGGTGGGCTGATAAACACAGATGTCCGTGGATATGAGTGTTTCAGGGCTTAAGTTCCCATGGTGGAAAATTGCAGCAGCTTATGAACCTAGGCAGGGAGATCACTCACTCTCCAGCACAAGGAGAAATACAGAGGAATGATGAGATGTGTGACATAGGAGAATAGCAGCATTGAACATTCACAGTACATCTCCTCCTCTCTGTCCTGGTCAGTCTTCTAGAGTAGGACTAAAATGCCCCATCCAAAGACCTGACAATCCCCAGCAGGTGCACTACAAACCTATCTGTCTTGAGTTGAGAGAAGAGATATCACACGAGAAGGAACCACTCTAAAACTCTGGCAACATAAAAAAACAATCACCCTTTTGTTGCCAATACGCTGAAGTTCTCTGTGTATTCTGGTTATTAAACCTTTGTCTGATGCATAACCTGCAAATATTTTCTCCCATTCTGAGGGCTGTCTGCCTGCTACACTTACAGTGTTCTTAGCAGTGCAGAAACTTTTTAGTTTGATCAAGTCCCAGTAGTGTATTTTTGATACTGCTTCAATTGCC
>CAUYON010106756.1:0-17980 GCA_963573935.1 Arctocebus calabarensis | reverse complement strand
GGGAGGGAGGGGGAGAGGGAGGGAGAGGGAGAGGGAGGGGGAGGGGGAGAGGGAGAGGGAGAGAGGGAGAGGGAGAGGGAGAGAGAGGGAGGGAGAGGGAGAGGGAGACAAGGGCATCTGATATAGTCTCGGTTAGGGGAGGTGTCGGGATGGTAGAACAGCCAATAAGGTGTTACTGCTCTGGTGCACAGAGTAGTAGGGGGCGGGCCATAAGTTTGAGCTTTTCAGTGGGTAATCGGGATAGACAAAGTTGTGCCATTATCTAACAGTCTCAGGACAAGGGTAACTTCACTTTGGTTACATATGGTTACCTTGAGTCCCAGACACAGGTAACCCCCCTCTTACCAGCATGTACTGTTCAGCACATCCTAACAAAGGGGGTTAGGACGTGCCCCAAAGGGAAAGAAACGCTCCAGGTAAGCGAATCTTTGGAAGAATGGGAGAGGAGGTCACAAAGGGAGAGCATTTCGAAGGTCGCTTTTAGGGAACCCCATTAGAGATGAGGTCTGGAATCAAGGAAGGAAAACTTCCGCTGGAAAAGCAGTATCTTTGTTCGTTAGCTGCTAAAGACAGAGAAGTAGCAACTTGCCAGCTATTAAATGCGGAAGCAGTAAAGGGTGATTAAAGCAAGAACTTTGTTACCGAGCTTCGTGAAGGGCAGAGTCTCTGGAAAAGCAAAACCTGTTAGTATAATGAGAATTTCACTACCAAGAATCATGAGTAGCGGAGGTTCTGGAACAGCAAGAATAAAATCTCGACTTGCAAAGAGCAAAGGAAAAGCTTCAGGCAAGGAAGCAAGGGCTCTGTTCAAGGCAGTAGGGTCTTTGCTACCAAGAACCACAAGAAGCAAAGTCTCCGGAAAGGTGAATCTCTGTTCACAGCGGTAGGAATTTGCTACCAAGAAACCGCAAGTAGCAAAACCTTTGGCACAGCCTGAGAGTAAAACCCTTGCTTGCACAGATCGCAAGGAAAGTACAATTCAAATAACAAAGGAAAGTTCGTGCAGTCAAAGAAATGGTAAATTCTCCCAGCTTGAGACTTTGTTTGTTTTCTCAGCTTAAAAAGACCTTTAAGGGAATTAACAGTACAATCACTGCTTTTCCCTAGCCACCGCTAATAGTTGAAATCTGTATCGGGCTTCATCATTGAAAGAGCCCTTACCTGGAATTTAGAACTTTGACAACCACCCATATTCTTTTGCCTAGCAAGAAAAGGGCTAGGCAACAGGAAGAACTGCCCTTACCACATTAAAGATTATTTTGCATATAAAAGGGGCAATGTAGCATCCCATACAGCCTATGGCTTAGGAGGAGTGAGCGTTATAAGAAACACCTGTAGCTCAATAATGGAACACCTTGGTGAAAAGGGCATGGGGGGAAGGATTTAGCGCTCCTAAACAAGCACGAGAGAGCTCGGGAGATGAGAGCATTAGTGAATTGGCATTCTCTAATCCTGTGGTGTTAAGAGGCATGAGATCAGCCTTATATTAGGCGGGAGGAGAAGGCAGTCAGGAGCACGCATTCTATCACTGACCGGCTTACTCTGTTTCCTTTCCTGCCTGCAGAACGCTAGCATCGTGTCTCTGCTGAAGATCACTAGGCTCTGCTCAAGATTAAGATCTATTCTTCTAAGACTACTTCACTCTCAAAGACTATTGCTCTCTACCCTCTGCTAAAGTAAATAGCCCTCAGGCACCTAAGAACAATTTCCTGAGCGAGATTGTAGCTTAGCGATCCCTGATAAACCAGAGCCAGAGACCAACCAGTCCCGGACCCTGACCAGTGGCAATGACAGCCACTTATTCATTTACATGTTTATGCTGCCACCAGACTGTGCATACTACACAAGGAGGTGCATATTCACTTTTGTATCCCAACACCAAGGACAGTGCTTGGCATTAAGCTCTCAGTAATCACTTGTGGATGACTTATAAGAGTTCAGCAGTCAAGGGTTTTTAAGGCTTCAAATGACAGAGAAAAGTGCCAGGACTCTGAAGTCAGACTGCATTCTTGCTCTCCATCTTGCTAGCTGAATGACCTTGGTAAACCGTTTGCACTTTCTCAAGCTTGGTTTTCTTTTCTGTAAAATGGGACTGGTAACCACATAATAAAGACAAACAAGCAAAACAAAAATAAAGCAAAGATAAAGTTATAATACACAAGGAAATGAGGTGCTGTGGGTGAGAATTTGCAGAAACTACAGATGAGAATCAGATCCCCCTCTTATTAAGAAAAACCCAATATTGAAATGATCAGGTAAAAGTTATAAAATAACTATGCATTTTAATAAACAAAAATGTGAGTAAAGTATAAGATTCTACCCGAACGACCAAACAGATCTGAAAATGAACAAATTGGAAGTTTCAAAACTAAAAAGTTAAGTTGAAATTTAAAGCTCATTGGATGGGCTTAACTGTTTATACATAGTCAAAGAGAGAATCAGTTAACTGAAGAGACAGGCTTGAAGAAATTAACCAACAAACACCACACAGAGGCACAGAGGGGAAAATTGTGCAGAGATTAGAGACAGAAATTACTGACATGGATAGACTGAGGTCTCATATACGTTTAACATGTCAGAAGGCAAAAAAGAATATGACAGGCACAAAGACAAAATGTCCAGAAGAAAATTTTAGAACTAACCTGTATCTTCATGATTTCAGTGTGGAAGATAATTTCTTATACAAGACAAAAAGTGCATACTATAAATTTATCTACTTTTAACTAAGCACTTCTTCCAAAGACAGATTAAAATGACAAGATTATATTAAGGCTGCAGGATACAAGATTCATATACAAAAAAGTCAACTTTCTTAAATACCACAACTGGAATTTGAAATTAAAAGCATGACACCATTTACATCATAAACGTAAAAGTGGTACATTTATACCATACCACTACATTTTTATTGGAGGTATTAAACTAATACCTCCAATAAAAATATTTAGCTGTAAATCTAACAGAATATGTACAAGATCTATTCTAAGAAAAGCACAAAAGTCTGGGGAGAGAAATACAAGATCTAAATAAATGGATAGATTTGTCATGTTCATGATAAGGCTCCATATCAATAAGATGTCCTTCAGAACTTGATCTATAGATTCAACGCACTCCAAATCAAAATCCCACAAAGTCCTTTTGTGGATGTCAACAAACTAATTCTTAATTTCATACAGAAAGGCAAAGATCCAGAAAAGCAGATACAAAATTGGAGAACAGAAAAGTTAGACTTATTACTCAACTTGAAGACTTAACATAAAACTACAGTGGTGGAAACAGTAAGGTATTGGAGAATAGACAAATAGATCAATGGAACACATGGAGACCCTGTAAATAGTCAAACAAATATAGTCAAACAATCTATAGACAAAAATAAATCAATAAGAAAGATGTCTGTTCATCAGATAATGCTGGGATAATTGGCCATCCACATGAATGAATCTAGAGACAAAGCATGTATCTTTCATAAAAATTAACTCAAAATGATTCATAGACCTAAAAATAAATTCCCAAACTGTAAAACTTACAGAAGTAACATAGGAGAAAATCTAGGTGACCTTGGGTTCAGCAGTGCTTTTATCTACAATACAAAAAGCATAATTATGAAAGAGAAAAATTGATGTTGGACTTCATTAAAATTTCTGCTCTACAAGACTGTTACGAAAATGAAAAGACAAACCATAGGCTGTTAGAAAATATGTGCAAAACATGTATCTGATAAAGGATTTGTATCCCAAACATACAAAGAACCCCTAAAATTCAACAATAAGAAAGCAATCCAATTAATAAATGGATCTGAATAGCACCTACCCAAAGAAAGTACACAGATGTCAAATAAACTTATGAAAGGATGCTCAACATACATTATCGGGCAATTGCCAATTAAAATGAGATACCACTGCACATCTCTTAGAAGGTTGAAAATCCAAAACACTGACACCAACAAATGCCGGCAAGGAGGTGGCACGAGAGGAATTCTCATTCCTTGCTAGTGGGAAGACGAGATGGTACAGTCAGTTTGAAAGGAAGTCTGGAAGATTCTTGCTAAACTACATGTAGCTTTAATATACAATCCAGCAATCATGTTCTTGGGCATTTACCCAAATAAAATAAAAACTTATGTCCACAGAACAACCTGTGCACTAATGATTGCAGCAAATTGATTCGTAACAGCTAAAAAAATTAGAAGTAACCAAAATGTCCATCAACATTATTATTTTGCAAAAATAAACTGCAAGGACAGAATGCAGTGTTACTCACTGATAAAAGGAATGAGCTGTCAAGGCATGAAGAGACACTGAGGACCCTTATCGCTAAACAAAAGCCAGCCAAAAAGGGCTTCAGCAGTTCTGTGGGTCGCGACCCCTTTAGGGGTCGCCTGCATATCAGATATTTACATTACGATTCATAACAGTAGCAAAATTAGTTATGAAGTAGCAATGAAAATAATTTTCTGGTTGCGGGGGTTACCATAACATGAACTGTATTAAAGGGTTGCAGCCTTAGGAAAGTTGAGAACCTCTGGGTTACATGATTCCCACCATGTGATATTTTAGAAAAGTAAAAACTTCAGAGACAAAGAGTGGCTGAAGATCAAGTGCGGGGGCTCACACCTGTAATCTTAACACTCTGGGAGGATCAGTGGATCACCTGAGCTCACAGGTTTAAGACCAGCCTGAGCCAGAATGAAACCCCATCTCTAAAAAAAAAAAATATCTAGGTGCTGTGGTGAGTGCCTGTAGTCTCAGCTACTCAGGAGACTGAGGCAAGAGAATCACATGAGCCAAAGAGTTTGAGGTTTCTGCGAGCTATGATGCCATGGTACTCCACCAAGGCATCAAAACTTTGTCACAAAGAAAAGAAGAAAGAGTGGTTGCCAGGGGAAAGGAAGAGAGAGAGGGATAAATAGGGGGTTGCCAGGTCTCAATTGGAAGGAAGAGAGGGATGAATAGGAGGACAATGCTCAACATTTAATAACAGAAACAAAAAGTATTCAGGAATTACAGAATGAAATCTGAGTCCTGACTTCAGCTTTTATTAGCAGAATTACTTTAGGTACCTTGGTTCATCTTTTGGGGTCTTAGTTTCCTCTTCCATAAAAGGAGAATGTTGACTACCTCACCATTGTTAAAAGGAGCAAATATAAAAGGTAAACACATGGGGAGAACAAGGATTCTATTTCTAGTATCTCCTTATCCTTACCTCCAATGTTGAACAGATAACTCTATTTTTCATGGCCTGAAAAAGTTTTCGATGGAAGTATCTAGAGCTCTAATTCTAGAGCTCAGAGACACTTCCATGCCTGCTACTTCACATCCTTTATATAGCAATCAAAGTAATCTCAAATCTTTGTTACCCTCTTATTGTAGATTCCGGCACTAATGGGAATGTAGAACAAGGAACTCATACTTACCCTGTAGATCGCAGAAGGAAAAGTGGGGCTCTAGGAGAGAAAGGGAAAAAGTATGTACAGCTGTCCTTCAGGACCCCAAATCTATCCCAAACATAGATATTCTGTAGTAGTATAGGCTTATCTTTCCTTAAGCCAACAATTTTGGAAGGGCTACTGGTAGTTACATTTTAAATGTTTCAATGTTTTAGTCTTTATTTTTCTTTTCTAAAAACTAATTTGTATGCTCTAACATTGTTTATGGTTACTTTGTTGTGCTATCAAATATTATTCATTCTAGCCAACAATCTAACTATAACTATATTTTGTATCCATTAACCATCCCCACTTTATCCCCCCACTTCCTGCTACCCTTTCCAGCTTCTGATAATCACTGTGCCACTATCTGTCTCCATGAGATCAACTTTTTAAAAATATTTAGCTCTCACATATGAGTGATAACATGACCTTTGTCTTTGTGTGCTTGGCTTATTTTACTTAATGTTCTCCACTCCCATCCATGTTGTCACAAGTGGCAGAATTTCATTCTTTTTTATTGCTATATAATATTCCATTGTGTATATGTACCATAATTTCTTTATCCATTCATCCACTGATGAACACAGGTTGATTCCAAATCTTGGCTATTGTGAATAGTGATGCAATAAACATAGGGATGCAGGTATCTTTTCAACATACCAAATTCCCTCCCTTTGGATCTATATCCAGTAGTGGGATTGCTGGGTCAGACAGTGGGTCTGTTTTCAGTTTTTTGGGGAACTTCCCCCACTGGTCTCCATAGTGCTTGCACTGATTTACATTCCCACCAAGAGTGTATGAGGGCCTCCCTGTCTCCACATCCTTGCCAGCATCTGTGATTGCCTGTTTTTTTATTTAACTGAGGTGAGATGATATCTCATTGTAGCTTGATTTGAATTTCTGTCACTAATGATGTTGAGCACTTTTTCAAATACTTGTTTGGCCATTTGTATGTCTTCTTTTGAGAAATATCTACTCAGATTATTTGCCCATTTTTTTAATCAGATTTTTTTCACATTGAATTGTTGGAGCTCCTTATATTTTCTAGTTATTAATCTGTTATCAGATGGGTAGTTTGCAAATGTTTTTCCCTATTCTGAGGATTGTCTCTTCTCTTTGTTGACTACTTTCTGCTGTGCAGGAACTTTTTAGCTTGATGTAATCGGATTCGTCCAATTTCTTTGGTTGTCTGTACTTTGGGGGTATTACTCAAGAAATCGTTGCCTGAACCAGTGTCCTGAGATGTTTCTCCAATGTTGCCTTTTAGTAGTTTAACATTTTCATTCTGTGATCATTATGAGTTCTTCTATTCTGAGCCTTCTGTTTGCATTTAAAAGGTGAATTCATTACCATAAAAGACTCTATCACTCTAAAAACCTATATAGAACTGGCAATGGAAACCTCTGCTTTTTTGCTCTCTCCTTATGAAATGGAATGATTTCCATTCCTTTTTTTTTTTTTTTTTTTTGAGACAGTCTTCGTTTTCCTTGGTAGAATGCCAAGGTATCATAGCTCACAGCAACCTCAAACTCTTGGGGCTTAGGGTCGTGCGTGGCTCAGTGGGTGCCAGCCGGGGAGGCAAGAGAATGGCCCAAGCCCAGGAGGTTGTAGGTTGCTGTGAGCTGTGATGCCATAGCACTCTACTGAGGGCGATAAAGTGAGACTCCGTCTCTAAAAAATTTAAAAGAAAAAAAACTCTTGGGGCTCAAGTGCTCCTCTCACCTCTGCCTCCAAAGTAGCTGGGACTATAGGCGCCCACCACAATGCCCAGCTATTTTTAGAGACAGGGTCTCACCCTTGCTCAGGCTATCCGCCTACCTTGGTTTCCCAGAGTGCTAGGATTACAGGTGTGGGCCTGATTGTCATTCCTTTGCAATACCGAATGGTTAACCAGGTTTTGTTCTTTGTTTTTGTTTTTTGTGTATGGAATGCTGATGAGACACAGAAAGAAGACAGTATGAACAACACTCAGATACTCTCTTCTACTGTTTAAAACTCATTTATAAGCCTGTGTCTTACAGGAAACCACTTTCTGTTAAGTGGAGAGAGAACATTGGAAAGCAAAAGCAATCAATACTACTACTGGGCTTCCATCGCCAGCCAGAGAGCTCATGTTCCCTTCCCTCATTTAATACCACCACGTCAGGGGATGGAGGAATAATTATGCCAGTTTCACAACCAGCAAACAGAGACTTAATGACCTAAACAAGGTCTCACAGCGGTATATAAATGGCCACCTCTCCCCACATGATAGACAAAAAAAAAATTTGTTTAAGTGTTCATGACCCCTAGAGAATCTGATTGCAGAAGTCTTTAAAACTCCCTTAGGTGATTGTAAATATATACCCAAGGTCGAGAACCGTTGGCCTATTCAATCCCTACTCTTTACTGCCAAGGAAAATGAAGGATGGTCATTACCATTCTCAGCGTCTAACCAAAACATCTGATCTTGCTACAAAAGAATCCCAATTTCAAGCTTCATGAGCATTTTTGTATCCCCAGTTGCTGTATCCACCTCTCTCGCCTCATGCTATCCTCACAGGTGCCGGGGAACAAGCATCACCACCAGATCCTGGCTCCCCCAGCCTTCACAATGACACCTTTCTTCCCCAGCAGAAATTCAAGGATCTTTACCTTCACAGAGGTTAAATTCTGTTTCTTTTCTTTCAAAATTGGGAAGGAAGTCAAAGTACATTTCCTTGACTTTTTAGCATCCATCAGAGTCCTGCAGGAGAGAAAATGGAAAAACACATTTGGCAGCAGGAGTCAAATCTAAGCACTGGCCCACATACCCAGGGGCGGAAGAAAGCAGGGCGGGCTGCAGAAAAGAAGGCCGCAGCAGACCCACAGCAGAAGCAAGGTCCCTGATTTCCTTCGATCTGAAAAGAGGGACACGAGCTAGGGAAGGTGGAGGAGATAACCAAGTATTAGCCATTCAAGGCACCAAGTAAAGAGACCCATTTCCCTTAGCTAACTGCAAAGTAGTCCTCATTCTCTTGCCACAATCACAGTGATCCTTCACAAAATATGGGCATGTTCCTGGGCTACTTGGACAATTTAATGCCTATAGAAAAAAGAACAAGGCAACAATTGGTACAAATGTTTTTCCTGGATCTCATTCAGTCATGTTTGCCCTTCATTCAGAGCACAGCTCTGTGAATAATTAAGTCACTGCAAGATGAAAAAACTTGCAACAGTTTATGGAATCTAGTTAAAGCAGTGATTTATATAAATGGAAGGCGAGTCTCAGAGGGCTCTCAGGATACTCACTCTCCTTCTTAGATCAGCATTAGAACAGAGCACTGCTGAAACTCTGCTCTGTGTCCCTTGGAAGTCCCTTTTCAGCCTCTACCCTAACAAGAGCTGGAGGAATCAAGAATCACAAGAAAAGGCAGCAGAACCAGGCACCAAGCAAAAGTGTTTGCATCTGCACATCACTCCAATGGCAGGTTCTTCCAGACACATAATAAATGACGATGGCACCACAATTTTGAAATTATTCAGAAAACTGAAGAAAAATCATGCTAACATTTATTGAAGCATAAATTTAAACAAATCAGAACGTATTTACCTACAATGGGAAGTTAAAAAATATGGCACACACGTTTTTTGGAATATAATGCAGTCATTGTAAAAATGAAGTAAACATTTATGCACAACCACAATACGTTTAGCAAAAACAACTCATAAAAACATAAGTTTATATACATAGAACAATAATATATATAATATGTATATTTTATATATTACATGTATATAATATGATTCTATATAATATGAAGATAATATGATTCTGTACTTATCACAAATTAAAATGTTTGCATTCCATTATACAGGGGTATTGAAGGATATGAAAGAAATACTGTAAAAATTCTCTCTATTGGGTATATATCCAAAAGGAAGGAAATCAATATATAAGAGATATTTTCACTCCTCTTTATATGATTATTGTAGCACTATTCACAAAAGCCGAAATAGGGACTCAACCTAAGTGCCCATTAGTGGATGAACAAATAAAGAAAATGTGGTATTAAAAAAAAAGTAGTATATCCACACAATAGAATATTATTTAGCCATTAAAAAGAAGGAAGTCCTGTCACTTGCAGCAACATGGATAGAACTGGAGACAATTATGTTAAGTGAAATAAACCAAGCCCAGAAAGAAAAATATTGCTTATTTGTGGGAGCTAAAAAAAAAAAAAAAAGGTGGATTTCATGAAAACAAACTAGATTGGTGGTTACCAGAGGCTGGGAAAGGGGCAGGGGAGAAGAAAAAGGAGTGGGGGAGAGAATATAAATGTGTTTATTACCACTAATCTGTACAGTTAATAATGGTAAAGATTGTAAATTATATATTTTATTCCAATAAAAATAAAATCGAGAAATGACAAAGTATCACTGAGAAATAGGGCTAAAGGAGGTGAGAAGGAACATTAATTTAATTTTTATTTATTTATTTGAGATATAGTCTCACTCTGCCACCCTGGGTAGAGCGCTGTGGTGTCATAGCGCACAGCAACCTCAAACTTTTGAGCATTTTTCAAATGCTATTTTTATCCTCAAAATACATGATGAACTATAGGAAAGAATTAAAATGCTTTTTTTTTTTTTCCTTTTAAGATAGGGTCTCTGTCACCTGGGCTAGAGTGCAGTGACATCATCATAGCTCACTGAACCTCAAGCTCCTAGGCTCAAGTGATGTTCCTGCTTCTCAGCTAATTTTTCTAATTTTTTTGTAGAGATAGGATCTTGCTTTTATTCAGGTTAGTCTCAATCTCTTGGGCTCAAGCAATCCTCCTGCCTTAGCCTCCCAGAGTACTAAGATTACAAGTGTGAGCCACCATGCTTGACCTAAAATGTTTTTAATATTTTGTTTGTATCTTTGTGTGAAGGATTGAGACAAATTTAGCTCAGAGCTAGAGTGAATGTTCTTTTGAGAACTGATGCTAAAAATTTAAAAATCCTCATTATTGGCAATAGTAACAACAAAAATGAACAAATGGGACTTAATTAAACTGAAAAGGCTTTGCCCAGCTGCAGGCACAAATAAAGCCAAAGATAGTCTTCAGAATGGGAAAAGATATTTGCATGTTATGAATCCAACAAAGGCCTAATAACTAGAATCTACAGGAAACTCAAATTAATCAACAAAAAGCAAACAATCCCATCTACAGTGGCCAAGAGACATGAACAGAACTTCCTCTGAGGAAGACAGATGAATAGCTTAAGAAATGAAAACATGCTCACAGTCCCTAATCATCAGAGAAATGCAAATCAAAACCACCCTGAGATATCACCTAACCTCACTGAGAATGGCCCAGATCACAAAGTTTCAAAGATGCAGATGGATGCTGGCATGGATATGGAGAGAAGGGAACACTTTTACACAGCTGGTGGGACTGTAAACTAGTATAGCCTTTTTGGAAAGAATTATGGAGCATCCTCAAAGAACACAATTGAGACCTCCTATTTTATCCCTTAATCCCATTATTAGGCATCTACCCAGAAGAAAAAAAAATCATTTTATCATAAGGACATTTGCATTAGATTGTTTATCACAGCTCAATTTACAATCTTCAAGATTTGGAAACAACCTAGATTTCCATCAACCCAGGAATGGATTAACAAAATTCAGCCATTATAAAAAGACTTTACATCTTTTGTATTAACCTGGATGGAGTTGAAACACATTCTTCTTAGTAAAGTATCATAAGAATGGAAAAACAAATATCCAATGTACTTAATACTAATATAAAGCCAGTAGATGATCTAACACATGCCCACATAAGAGAAAAACTCAAGTTGGGGGGAAGGGGAACAGGAAGCGGGGAGGGGGAGGATTGATGTGCTCCACTTAATGGTTACAATGTAAGGGTCTATGGCACACCTTTTGGGTAGGAGACACAACTTCAAGTGGGATTCTACCTAACAAGTGCAAATATTGTAACCTAGTTGTTTGTACCCTTACATTATCCTAAATTAAAAAAATGCTCGGCTCCATGCCCCTAGCTCAGTGAGTAGGGTGCCAGTCACATACACCAAGGCTGGCTGGTTCAAGCCTGGCCCAGGCCTGCTAGACAACAATGACAAACTACAACCAAAAAAATAGCCAGGTGCCTGTGGTCCCAACTGCTTGGGAGGCTGAGGCAAGAGAATCGCTTAAGTCCAGGAGTTTGGGGTTGCTGTGAGCTGGGATGCCATAGCACTCTGAGGGCGACATGCTCTGTCTCAAAAAAAAAAAAAAAAAAAATGCTCATCATTAACTTACATGTAGATCAGAGAGTCCCTTCCTCTCCAAATCAATTTCTTTCCTCTGGAATTCAAAAACTTTTTTTTTTTTTTTTTTTTGAGACAGAGTTTCACTTTGTCACCCTTGGTAGAGTGCTCTGGCATCACATCTCACAGCAACCTCCAACTCCTGGGCTTAGGCAATTCTCTTGCCTCAGCTTCCTGAGTAGCTGGGACTACAGGCACCCACCACAACACCTGGCTATTCTTTTTGTTGTTGCAGTTTAACCGGGGGCCGGGTTCCAACTGGCTACCCTCAGTATATGGGGCCAGTGCCATACCCACTGAACCATAGGCGCCGCCCTCAAAAGCACTTTTATCTAAGGAGTTAATTTTGTCATTTAGTTTCCAGCTTTGGTGTTACTTATCTTAGGTAATACATTTGTCTCACTTGATTGTCTCTTGGGGAATAGATAGGAAACTTGTTTTGTTGTTTTTGTTCTCATAGAGGTGAGGATAATGCCTCATTTATTGAAGACCTGGTGCAAATTTGCTGAGGGAAGAGAAAACTAAACTAGTTTAGATTAATTCATCAAAAAATTTCAGGGCATTAACTGCATGATAACTACTATGCTAAGCATAGGGGATTCAGCGATAAAACAGAATCCTTATTTTCAAAGAGTTTTGGAGGGTGAGCCAGACCCACAAACATTGGGGCTAGCCTTACCACATTTCAAATTGTTTTGTATATACGCATTATCTATGTATAGAGTACTTCAATGTCTGGAAAGGAAATGTGTCTTTTGAGATTTACCTGTTATGATTTCAGTATTTCGACTGCAATTGGCAGTTAGCTTGATCTTTATGTCCTTGGGGCTGCCAGTGGGGTTGAACGTGTGGCCGTGTAGGCTTTGCAGGGATAGCCTTTGCATTTCTGTGAACAGATCATGAATTTAATGTACTTCAGTTCCACTCTTTTCTTTTTTTACTGATCCATAATATATGCACATACTTTCAGAGTACATGCAATGTTTGGATGCCATTACTCGACGTGTAGTCATCAAACTGAAAGTGTACTGGAAGCAGGTTCTTGGGTGGTCAGAGAATCGAAAAACACACCACTAACCACACAGAGCCACAAAACCCAGATTAGGAAGGGCTGCCATAAGCTCCTGGTTTAGGACCAAGACAGAAGCCACCATCCCTTGTGAAAAGAGAGCCAGAGGAAAGCCTATTTGCCACCCTCACAGGCAATCTGTTCACACACCTTCCAGGGAGGCCCTTTAAGGCACTCCAGGAAATACCCTGCCAGAGGCTCTCCGTTGATACACCCTTTCAGAACAGACAGTACCACCAGGATGGAATAAAGAGTACACACCACGCTAAAAGGCCCATCCATCTTTATCCACATGCTGACTTCCTTCTCCAACTCAGCTCGCCCTCGTGGAATAGGAACGAAGGTGGCTATTGCCCACACAGAACCTGGGTTCCTTTTTCCTTTTTCTTATTTCCTCACATCTCGGAATAATTTTTATTTTCAGCCTTTGACCTCTCAGCTCCCCCAAGGTACCTATCTTGAGTAGTTTAGGCGGATTGATTTAGGAGATTAACATTTGAACATAATAGGTCACTGAGTTATGCTGATTATTTGGAATAGGGATTGGTGTGGTCTCTGCTTTGCAGAGATCCCCTCTGAATACTAGGGGCTGCTTTTTGCTTTTCAGAGACCCCCTTCAAAATCAGGGTAATGGGAATAACATTCAAATTATTCTCTTTTGAAATATACAATAGGTTATTGTTTACTATAGGTTGCTGATTTTTTGAACTCTAGGTCTTATTTCTTCTATTTAATTGTATTTTAAGTTACACTCATTGCTGCCAAAGACAACTCCTTAACTCTTCAGCAAATATCCTTGGAATTCTTGAGGTTCATTAACTCATGTCTCTTGCTGGAAAAGATTCCAGAAACCATGTAGTCCCTTTTCCTATGCCAGGGCAGGAATTCTCTCTATAGCTTCTGACAACTATAGTTGTCCTATCTCTGTTACAATATTTGTGTGACAGCATGATTTTTCCAGATAACTTCTGTCACACTCAGCTGTTAATTTATATATGGTTGATACTTGATAAATATTTGTTGGAAGAATAAATTATATTGCGCAAAATATCCTCCATTGATCTCGTTGTCTTATGCAAAGCACCAAAGAACAATTCTACCCTCTTTTTGACTCATAACAGTTCTTGCATATTCAACACTTGAGTAGAAAAAAGCTTGTTTCTCTCCTTTGCATCTACACATCTCCAGGTATTGTTTTTTTTTTTCAAACCTATAATAGAACAAGGTATGGCAGAGAGAGCCTGTGTTGTGATTTTCCCTGTCTATTTTCTAGTTTTTCATGGTCTCTCTTAAACCGTCTAGATTATGTTCTAATCATTGCTAAATGGGACAGTGAGACCTTTACAATCCATGATGTGGTCATTATATTTCTATTGATGTGTCCTACACCAGCGTTTGCTCTTTTCAGCCCTTGCAACACACTCATGTTAGGTTTGGAGTCAGCTAAGGCCACTAACTCCAAGCACTGGTCCGTCACATGTTGGAAAAGCATGGATTGGAGCCAAGTTGAGGATAACGGTATGGCGTCCGGAGAAGGCATAATCAGTGGCTGATTCACTGAGATTCCTCTCAGGTTTACTTCCACCCTTTCTAACAACCACTACAACAAAGAAGGCAGATAATAGGCTTAAGTGACAGAAACAATTAGGCATAGTCCACGTGTGAAGAATTCCTCAGAGAGCCTAGGTGTTACATACCTAACCATAGGTAGCTGGTTAAATCCCTCAGGCAAGACAAGGGACATTTCAATACATTTGTTGTTTCCATGGTGTGAATGTCTACTTTTGCCAAGTCTCCACTTAAGCCTGAACTGTGAAGCTTAAATTAAGACTGGCTGCTGTCAGTTATTTCAAACACAAGTTTAAGTTCTAATTGGTGGGCTGGTGGACATGTTACGAGTAGCAAATGCCACAAATTAACTACAAGTGAAAATTCTCAAATTTTGCATCGTTCGCTTCCTTTTCAAGAAAAGCTTTGCTATCTTGGGACTCTTTCTAGAGCGGAAGCAAGTTCCAGCCTGAGAGGAAGCGTTGCTCCGGGTGCGCGGGCCCACACACCTTAACTTGCTCTTGTTTCCAGGGCCTGGGCTCTGCTTGAGCACAGAGGCGCCCAGGCCTGGGGGCTCACCGTCAGCCAGACCCCCTTCAGCGCGAGGCATGCGGTCATGAAGGGACTCGGGGCCACCAGGCTAGCATGCAGTACCAAGGATAAAAAGGCAGGTGGAACGCCTCTGGTCCCGAGGTGTTGAGGTCAGGGCTGGAAGCAGTTTCAGGGTAAGACTTTGGAGTCCCCTCGCAGCCCTCTGTCTCCTTCCCGCAATCAGTGGGAGCCGCGATGCAACAGTCTTTTAAACAGAAAAGGATACTCGTGTTGGGTTCTGAAGTTCTAATGAGAATAAGGTTTAAAATTGTCCTTTCCCTCTCAGAGCACCTGCACCGCGCCCCGCCCCGCTTTCCGGCGTCTACGTTTTTGCATTCCGCACGCCTTTCATATCCCTTCCCCTGGTCGTCCCAGAAACTGCTTCCCCTAGAAGTTGGCTCGGAACTGCGCCCCCCGACGCCCAACCCCCTCGGCCTCCCGCGCCCTTTCTTTGTACCCTTACTTTGTTTCGGTGCGGGTAGGGGGTGCGGAGTACCGTACCAGGTTGGCGCTCACCGCCTGTCGCTGCAGGGGGCTCGGAGGAGTCACCAGCCGGGTTCAGCCAGGACCACACCCTCCTCCCGTCGCTATAGAAACGACTTCAGCCCTTTTTGTGACTCGGGAACTGAAAGGGCTTAGGCTTTGCTTCAGCCCCAAACCACCTTTCACATCAGCCTGAAGAACACGTCTCTCCTCTTCATTTTCTTGCCCCAGTTCTTTATAGGACAAGAATTGGACGAAATCGACATGAAATTATGTGGTTATCCAAAGTATATAGCAAAAGTTCTGGGTACAATGTATTCATCAGCTGAACTTTTTTTTTGAGAGCTTACTCTGCACCAGGCTTTAGGGAAGCACGAAATGGAAAGTTTGTAATTAAATGACAGTAGCTTGGCCTGGAGTACACAGTCTGGTCCAAGCAGAAAGCAGACATTAAATCGAAGCTTTGTAAAGAGCTGAGTTGAATTTAAGTCTTCATGGTTAAGTAGTAAAGAAGTCAAGTTAAGTACCGGTCTGAAGCTCCCCAGTCACGGAAAAGCCTAGCACCACTGCTGCCTGCCTTCAGTTTGGTGGGGAGGTCAAGAGTGCACTAGTTGTAACTATTTAAACTGCACATGAATTTTGTGGCCACCCTGTATAACACCCCCACCGTTGGCGATACCACTACTAAGAAAGCATGTTGAGTGCGGGAAAGGCTGAATCCAGTGACTCAGTACCTCAAATTGCCAGTGGAGCAGCGATGAGTCTTGTGCGAGGGCAAGGAAGGTGTGGGCTACAGACCCTGATGTGGCAGTCACTGCCACATACATGACCACTGGAGCATGCATGGAATATGATTCTGTGGTAGAAGTGCATGTAGGTCAAACAAAAGACTAGAAGGCTGCAAAAAAGGACTAGGCAGAGAGGTAGGGAGAAAATTACAAAAAGAAAGGTATCACATGAGCCTAGGAAATAAAATGTTTTATTCAGGGTATGATGAATAGGGTGTAGATTAAGTGAGAAAAATACACACTGGGTTTGGCAACATGAAGGTATTAGTGCTTGCAGTCAGGCCAGTTTTGACAAACTTTGAGGAAATTTTCAAAAAGAACAAACTATTAACATGAGTGACATGGCAGAAACAGGTTCATCAAGCTGGTACCGAGCAATTAATCAATGAGACCAGTACCTATCACAGAGAAGGCTCTTGCTGTTTACTGCACCATACAGAGTACTTAAATGCTACCGAAATGAAAAATGTGTTGTAAAAAGTGGGGTGGATAGGGTACATAATATTATAAAAATATATAATGACATGTACAATAGTAATAGGCAAATGCTCACTTTAATCATACTTCTATTATATTCATGTTAATATCGATGTTTCCATAATCCAGGAACTGAGTTTATATATTTTTAATGGTTAACATTATTTGAAAAATATTTATTAAGTGATCAAGAGCTGGTTGAAATTCTACATATAAAATATTTCATTACTTTTTTATTTACAATAAATTCAGAACCAAGCTTCCTAAAAAGTTATGTTATCTAACATCATAGTAGGGATGACCAAGTAGGTGATGGCTCCTCTGTAGAGCACTAGCTTAACAAAAAGTGATTACTTTAAGAAATAGCTTCACCCTGTTTATATTTACAACAAAGAGACTAACATTCTTTGCAGTGTTCTCATTTTATCGTGAATGTAAATAATCAGACAATATAGATGCAATGGTATCAAAAACGACAACATTTCAAAACTTCTCCACTTTCCTTAAGAATTTTGACAATGAAAAAAGACTTCATAAAATGACACTAAATTCTGTGTGCTATATAATAACCATCTACTTTTAGGTAGGAGACATGGCCATAACACAGCAACCATTTGAATTTATAATTCTGAATTTTTTCTATAAAAAAAATTTTGGGGTGGCACCTATGGCTCAGTGGGCAGGATGCTGGCGCCATATACCGAGGGTGGCAGGTTCAAACCTGGCCCCCGGCTAAACTGCAACAAAAAAATAGCTGGGCATTGTAGTGGGTGCCTGTAGTCCCAGCTACTTGGGAGGCTGAGGCAAGAGAATCGCCTAAGCCCAGGAGTTGGAGGTTGCTGTGAGCTGCGTGATGCCACGGCTCTCTACCTAGGGAGACTCTGTCTCTACACACACACACACAAAAAAAAAAAAAAACAAAAAAAATAAAACTTAGCTAAAATACAAAACATCTCTTGAAAGAAATGGGAATATTTCCTTTTGCCAGATAAACTTTGAACAGTTAAAGTTAAGGTGCCATAAACTAGAACAAAACTAGAAGGGAATATCACATTACTAGAAAGAATAGCATATGAGGTGGACTTCTTCCATGTCTAACTGACAAGAAAATAGAGTACACTCTTTAAAAAGAAATGGCAAGAGAGGCAATTCTTATTAACAAACCTCTTACTTGAATAGGTCTTGAATAGGTTTCCAGAGAACAAAAATCACAAAACGGTACAGATCATTTAAGGCATCTGAAAGGATTCCTTTATATTACAATTCCCTCCTCAAATATAAACACACTTGTAAAACTGATTTTTCTCAAACATTTCTTCA
>CAUYON010106755.1:0-30648 GCA_963573935.1 Arctocebus calabarensis | reverse complement strand
GAAAAAACAAAAATGAGAAGCAGAAATGGCTTCCTCTGTGCAAACCTGTCCAGTTCCTCAAGTGATCATCAGAAAAATCTGACCATCAATCATGATATCATCTTTGAAATTTGTCTTTGCTCATACATTTAATATAAACAGAGTAACAGTTTTTGTGTGGCTGTTTCCCATAATGGCTCTGATCAAAAACCAATGGCATAACCTCTTTCATCAAAATTACTCTAAAAGCAGTCCAGAGAGAATCATTACACTACTGTCAAAGAGGCTGACGATCGTAGAACTTTCTGTAAGTAAATTAGGATAATAATTACACAATCTATCCTTCAGGCATCCTTCAAAATCACTGTTCTTTGCAATATATCTTTAGATAAGACTTAGGCAGCACAAAATAAGGTGTTGTCTGATAAAAATGTAGAGTAAAATGTAAATGTAGAGATTCAAATGTAGATAAAAATGAATTTGATTCATATTTTAGTCCACTTATATGCTTTTTCAATTAATGGAGCAGAGTGCACAAAAACTTCAGTTAACTGAGAATGAAGATGGCCATGCAAAGATTTGTGGATGAGGCAAAGACATCCTTGGACTTCTAAACTTCTATAAATCAAGACAACGAGCAGAACATAACAAGTAGGTGCTCAAATTTACAAAGAAACTGTTACTGTGTGTCATTGCAACAGTCAATCTTACTATGTTGCCCTTAGTAGAGTGCAGTGGCATCACAGCTCACAGCAACCTCCTTCTCTTGGGCATAAGCTATTTTTTGTCTCAGTCTCCCAAGTAGCTGGGGCTACAGGCGCCCACCACCATGCCCAGCTATTTTTTATTGCCCAGTCATTGTTGTTTACCTGGCCCAACCCGGATTCGAACCCACTAGCCTTGGTGTATGTAGCTGGCACCGTAAGCATTGTGCTACAGAAACCTAGCCAAAATGAGAATTTCTAATAAAACTGAATTTGATTTTGAAATCCAAGTAGTTATTCTTTATCTAAGTTGCATGTGTGTATCTTGAATATTTTCTCCTTTACATGAATGCATGTGTGTGAGTGTGTGCGAGGTGTGTACTACTGAAACTGCCTCAAAATTCTTGCCAAAACAGGTACCAGAGAAATGAGCCCCAGGTTTTCATAAACAAAGAGGTGATGAAATTAACTGCTTTATCAACAATATGTTGATAAAAGCAGTGGGGCAGCTATCACTCCTAAGGCATTCAAAATGTTGTGTTAAGACATACTAAGCTATATATCCATTAAGTCTTATTGTATAAAGGTATTTATGTCATTAAAGAGATGATATAATAGTATGTGAAAAAAATCTGCTCTCAATTCAGTTATCTATGACAATTATCAATTCAACATGGTTATTTCTACAGTATAAGGTGATAAGCTGAAATTATAAAAGTCATTATTTCTGGTTGCTTCAATTCCAAGCTTTTGTTTTCCCTTTATTTAATTTGCAGCATTTACTAAACTATAACTTATATTGATTTATTGATTATTAAGGGAAGAGGAAATAAATCAATGTGAAGACTTTAGTGGAACCAGTAGTTATACTTTATTTTACTTCAAATATCCTTCACCCATGTGCATATTCGTAAGTATAGATGCCCTTTCAGATATCTTGATTTAGTTTAAAAAAAAAAAAGCAAAGAAATAGAAAGCAGAAATGGATACTCATAATTTAGGCTATGTCTGTACACATCAGAGAGAAAGAAATGAAAATATGGTTTATTTTAGTTTTATCCCAGATGTTGTAATTCTGAATTAACAGTTTTTGTTTTTTTTTGAGACAGAGCCTCAAACTGTCACCCTGGGTAGAGTGCTGTAGCATCACAGCTCACAGCAACCTCCAATTTCTGGGCTTAAGCGAGTCTCTTGCCTCCGCCTCTCAAGTAGCTGGGACTACAGGCGCCTGCCACAACACCTGGCCCTTTTTTTGGTTGTAGCTGTCATTGTTGTTTGGCGGGTCTGGGCCGGATTCGAACCCACCAGCTCAGGCTGGCACCTTAGCCTGTTGAGCCACAGGCACTGAGCCTGCATTAACAGTTTTTTGTATAGATAGATATGGAGAATTGCAATTCTCATTCAGAATAACCATGTAGGGCGGTTACTAAGACTGGGGTGCCTTACTGACTCTTCTTGAATTCAAATTCTATCTTTTACTACATTTGTGACTCTAGAAAATTACTTCTATCTACTCTTCACATCTCCTTTTCTCATTTCTGGATTGGAAAGAAAGACAACGTTATTTTTGAGGATTACATGAGTAAGTCCAAGTATATCCTTCAGGACAGTGACGGGCACATTTCACACTAACTACCTTTACTTTTTCTGCTTCTTACTGTTTTATTATCTGTACCTAGTGGAATGAACAAAATGAAATGCTCTTTTCTTTGCTGGATGATTTGAGTATTTCAGATAAGAATGCTTTCCCATTGTCATTTTTAAATTCCTAAAATAATAAATTCTATTGAGAAGTTAGTAAGAAAAATGAAATGACCTAAATCAAGTAATTATTCATCCAATTATTTACTATTACTGTACATTCACAGGAAAGAATGAACATGGATACATGTATGTATTTGGATACATTTAGGTGTAGTTCATGTATGTACAATTAGACTAAGACCTGAAAAATGTATTTCATTAAAACTGGAGACCTCAGCAAAATGACACATGACTTTTAAAAAGTTTTAAGTTGTCAGAAAACATTCATATCTGGCAAATACGTAATGATGCAAAAATTAGAATCAGAAATGTAAAATATATATACATAAGTGTATATAGGTTATTATGAAACAGACCGTGTGATGCTTGAGACAAACTGTGCTATGGTCCATTATTCAAATTCCAAGAAACACAGTCAAATGATCCTTTCTGATAGCCCCATCCAAGTTTCAACTCGCTCATCTTATTGGTGTTGCTGGGGGGGGGGCTTCATTTGTTTCTGTCTGCACATCTTTTACATTTCTAGATTTTTTTGTGCATCCCCCCAATTTTCATAACAACCCATGCATATATACATGCAAGGGGGCAAAAACATATACACTTTTTAAGAAAGGAAAAAACTGTATTAAAATTGTGATACTCAAGTCATGTTTTGACTTTTGCAATTATAAGAAACACAATATACAAGATAGCAAACATTATCAGTATATACCAAGTATTATGATTTTAATATAGATTTTTTTGTTACTTTCCATATAATACACACACACACACATTTACACACAATTCTAAAGTGCAGATTTGCTAAAAGTAAAATTAAATTAATATAAAATAGTAGAAAATATTTATCTTTCCCCAGGCATGGTGGTGCATGCTTGCTGTCTCAGACACTTGAGAAGCTGTAGCAGAAAGATCTCTTGTACCCAGGAGTTCAGCAGTGATCATTTTCTTGTACTGGAGCCTCGGTGACAGAATGAGACTCCAGCTCTAAAATAGTAATGGTGATAAAATAATAAACTGAAGTAAAAGTAAAAATTAAAATAAGATTAGATTACAAGATAATTAAATTGTTATTAAAATGTCAGTTCTCTTACTATGAAGGGTGGTGAGGTAGGAGAGTTAAAAGACACCAACATCCTCCTACAAATAAAAGTCCTGTATGGGGTAATGATACTAATCAAGAAATAATTGCTCCTTTCTCACGGTCAACTTGACCCCATCTATAGTCAAGTAGAGCTACTGATTTCATTGGAGACAATAAAAGTACAATTGGTTCTTTGTATCTCTTCTCCGAGATATATTTGTCTTTCCTGGTTTAACTTCTGCCCAAAATATGAAGGCTAATAATAAATTCGAATAAAATAATGATAAAATGTTTGAGTTTTTCTTTAATCTATTTTATTTATTTAAGCAAGTCATCATGACTATTATCTGAATGTAAACCAAAGACGTGTCTCTTGTTAACCTCGCTTTCTTGCTAGATACCTATTGTTGATAATATCAAACAAATGACATAAAAAATGTACAATATATATCATTAACGTCCACTTACAAATCACCAAGATTAAAAAAACCCACAAAAATAGAAAAAATCAATAGAAAAATAAATCCAAATACACAACATGAAACTATTAGCAGCTTCAGTATAATTCTGAAAAAATAGATACAATTATAACAGTTGTGTACCCATGATTCCTGGAAGGCAGGAACTATGCTATTATATTCAGAACGTAGCATTATCTCATTTAGTTTTCACAGTAATCCATTATAAGGAAGACCATATTGTCTTCAATAAATTGTGGGAAATCAGGTTAGATCATACGTAATATCAAACATCCAGTCTTCAGAGTTGATAAACATAATACTAATATTATATTTCATTAAGTAATAAATAAGAAGCACATATTATGTGCAAAATTTATAAGCATAAAAAGCATAGAGTAGTGAGTCTTCCTAATCAATTCTCAATGGAATATCAATATGCAATTTATCTTTTACTTTGCAACCAAAATCTGAAATAACCAAAAAAATTTGACACTGAAATCACTAAGTAGGTTTATCACTACAGTTACAACGTAAGATTCTCATTGAATTATAGGGAATTTGCACTTTGAGCAGACCCAATAATCCAGATGACTATTAAGCCTATTTCTAAACCTAACACAGATATTTATATTTGAGCTTAAAACTTTTATAGTCACTCATAGCATCTGCCTATTCAGAATAGTCATTAGGATGGCTAATAGATAAGGCAGCGTGTTATTAGGTTATTTTTTTCACACCAAATCATCTCATATGGCAATCTTACCTATCTCAGTAAATGGGCAAGTTCTTCATTGCAAAAACTTGGGGACATCCATCAAATTCCCTCCTTTTGATTATAATTATATTCAAAACAGGAGTTTCTTCTATTACTGCTTCTAGCAAATCCAGCTGCTTTATAACACCTCTACCTTTTATCATCTCTAACTTTCAGTAGTACAGCAGCCTACTCACTTGTTTACTTTTGCCTTTGTAGACTAGTCTCACATCAGCTAGAGTGGAGACAATGTGGCATCAGCCAGAGTGGAGACAATGTGGCATCAGCCAGAGTGGAGACAATGTCGCATCAGCTAGAGGGGAGACAATGTCGCATCAGCTAGAGGGGAGACAATGTAATTCCCTTACCTTTTGGGCTCCAGTGCCTTTTATGCTTGGAGGAAAATCTGAAGAATTTACTGTGTTTTGCTAAGACACATGAAATCTTCCTCTTTACTGTATGAAATCTTCCTCTTAACTCTCTGAAATCATCTCCTATTCATTTCTCTCTCCTTTTCAAAAGGGGAGCCACACTATCCTCTAGCAATACTAACCTTTTTGCTATTTGCACATGCTTTCTTATATCTGGAATATTATTTTCTCTGGGTTGCTGCTAGGTTCACTAACTCAACTTCATATTTTTGTTCAAAAGTTAATTGCTCCTTGAGGAACCCCACTCCCCAGAGCTTCTTATTTCTTAGTGCTGGCTATTACCTTTCATATTATTCTTATCTCATCATATATATATGTACATGTATATACGTACATATATATACATGTACGTATATAAATGATGTGCATGTACATATATGCATGTATATATGATATGAATGTACATATATACATATATATGAATATATATGATCAGATGAGAATAATACGCATGTGTGTCTGCATTTCACCATCTGCAATCCCTTCAAAGAAGGAAAACTCAGTAAGGACAAGAAGTTTTTTTCATGTTCGTTCACTAATTTATATTCAGTTCATAGACATATATATATATATACTGATATATGTATGTCAGACTGATACATATATAAAGTTAGACTGATATATAATGAGTTTCCTTTAAATACTTCTTTTTGGTAGAATTGGAATACATCGTTTTGAAGTTTATTCAGGTAAATATATAGTAATACACATGAGTATAAAGATAAAGTACAAACTTTGTAGTAGATGTTTATTTCAATACTGGTAACATTTAAAAATATTAATTGGCATTGTGCAGAATTGGTAAGACTGAGCGATGAAGATAATAACATTACAAATGACATAAAATATTTTTTCCTTACATTTTCTAATGTAGCAACTGAGATTGAAAATTCAGTTTTGAAAACTGCATATGGGTAGGGCGCTGGCCCCATATACTGAAGGTGGTGGGTTCAAACCCCGCCCTGGCCAAACTGCAACATAAAAATAACCAAGCGTTGTGGCAGGTGCCTATAGTCCCAGCTACTTGGGAGGCTGAGGCAAAAGAATTGCCTAAGCCCAAGAGCTGGAGGATGCTGTGAGCTGTGTGACGCCACGGCACTCTAATGAGGGCGATAAAACGAGACCTTGTCTCTACAAAAAAAAAAAAGAAAGAAAGAAAGAAAGAAAGAAAAATAAAATAACTGCATATGAACATACACATTCATTTTAAACAATAGAAAATAAAAATATAATATTATTGAAGTTACATAGTGTGATATGCTCATTCCAGGAGTTAAAACTTAAGTATTCAGCTTATTTTCACAGTACCATTTAATGTAAAGAGAACAAAGTAATGGTAAGAATTAAGTGAGTAATTAGAAAACAATGTGTATTTATTGAGGTATGAGCACATAAAACAAAGGTATGAATTCTGAATTTTTAGTTAGAATAATTATTTGAAAACTTGCTATTTAAGATCATGATTATAATTTCTTGGTCATTTTGTAAAAAGAGAAACTCCTTGTTATATATCAAGTGTAGACCCAGTCAGAGAATCCTTAAAGCACTAAGAAGATACATTATAAAATGGATAATCATTTTGTTGCACTTGTCCTATATTTAGCTCACTTGGAAGTTATATAACCTCAAACCTAAATGTTCTCTACTATGGAAAGGAAAGCATTATCAAGTCATAAATAATGTTACAGATAATGAAAAGAATTATTGACAGAAATATATTGAAGGTGAGTCAAAGCATGGATTTAATTTCTAGTTCATTACTTATATATTATCAAATAAAATTCACCACAAATCAATATGATAAAAGAGACATTTGGCTATGAGAGAGCATTTCAACTCTTACATCTCCTATTGGGGCCTACATCCTGGTGCTAATTGCATTATCTGTATGGTCTGACATGAAAATTAGCTGCAATACATTAATTAATTAAAAATAAAAATCAAATACTTCAACCAATACTCATTGTGATAGTTAATTTTACGTGTCTACTCAGTTAACCTCTCGTGTCCAGTTATTTGGTCAAACACTAGTCCAGATGTTACTTGAAGGTATTTTTTAAAACATGATCTACATTGAAGTCAGTAGACTAAGTAAAGCCCATTCCTCTGTCTGATGTTTGTGAGCATTTCCTCATGAATTGAAGGCTTAATAATCCAATAATTTAATCAGAGATCAGACTGTTAGAAAGCACTGTTTCTGCAGAAGTTTAATCAGGTAGGACTCTTGGAATCAATACCTGTGGAGAGAAGGGAGAAAAAGCTGGCTAGGGTAGAAGACACAGTTCACCTGTGACATCTCCAGGCTCTAACCATGATTTTGGCTGATGTCTTAGGGTACCAAGGAAATGGAATAGTTCTTTAGATTTATCCTGAGTTCCGTTTAGATGCTCAACCTAACCTTTATATCTCCACATTGGTCAATCACCGCTTTACTTGGGGAAGGTAGGCTTTCATTTTCTAGCTGTGACATCTCAGAAAGGAATTGATAATGAAACATAATTTAGTGACAATATTTTTAGCAGTTGAGGCAAGTCCTTCGTTCCAGGAGAGAAAGCTAAGCATTGCATCACGGTATTTGCCATAGAGAGGTAAAAAGATACCATGAAGCGTAGAGTTACCTGTCAGGGGAAATGGGACCACGAACCCTGGACAGAAAAGTGGAATTGAGAGGCAATGAAACAATAACAACATGACAGGACCTGCATCCACGGAATTTAAGTAAAACCAAAGGCAGTCTTCATTATGCGTTTTTAAAAAACTATTTTTTTAATTTTTCTTTTACTTGTTCCCGCTTCCTGGCTGTGTCTCAAATAATGTCGTAATAGATAATATGAAAAACACACACACACACACACACAAAAGGCCTGCATCTGGCATTAGGGGTAGGCAAGAAAAGGGGAAAGTTTAGAATGTGATTCTTTTTGTGCCTGTTTGGACCTGGAGAGAAGAAAGAGGCTGATGGCGGGAGAGGAGATGAAAGGGAATTAATTCCCCAGGTTCAAAAGAAAAGACAGTGGATTACTGTGAAGCCTTTCTGAGCACATACAATGTCCTCAGGAGGTTTGCTCTGTCAGAATGTGAAGTTTCTTAAATTCCCATTCCTGGAGTTTCTGTCTGTTCTCCAATCAGATGATCTGTTCTCTTGCACTGGCACTGTGCAAGAATGATAGATGTGTTTTATAATCGAAGCTTCTTCACTTGCCTGATTAATGATTTGGGGACAGCATTAACTATCCTGCTAGATATTTTTAGCATGCTAAGGTAAAACTATGGGGGGAAAGTACAGTGACATTTATAATACAAACTATTGATGTTTCAGAGCTATAAAGTTCAAAGAAAGGAATCAGAGATCCTGAAAAGTCAATCTGGAAAAGACACAAGATGCTAAAAGGTGTTAAAACATAATTAACATAACTGTCAAGAAGGTCAAATCATAAAGCACATGCTAATTGAACATATGTCACGTATTTTAACACATTAATTAATGATGAACACAGTAGGATGCTATTACTGATTCAAAGAGCATTTGAGAACCTAACCTAAGATGGCCTGATTCTTGGGTTTTATAGAAATCAACTGCTTAATGACTAGTGGGATAGAAACTACTTTCTCCAGAGATATTTGCTACACTAGGCACAGATTATTAGCACTCCTATTAGACACAACTCAACAGGTTAAGCTATGACTTCTCTGTGTCTGAGACCTTTAATCAAGCAAGTAGAAAACTAAAATAAAGAATATTAAGTCCTATTTCACTTCCTTTTCACTTATGCAGTTTACCCTTTGTTTAGGTATCATCTCAAACCATTTTTTCAGCAAAAATTCCTCAGAGGATATGTCATCCAAGAAAGATTTTTATATTTTAGAAAATGGTAGGTAAAATTACTGGTTTTGTTTTTCGTTGTCTATTAATGACGTAAACTTTGATATAATTAATTCTTATTGCAAACTGATGTCTATAATCCTAAAGTATATTTTAAGCCCATTGAGTTGAGGAATTGTGTAGTCTTATATACATGCATAGAGAAATTAACAGATTAAAACTAATAAACAATTCTTGTTTAATTATTTGCATGCAAATAATTTTGTTCTGAAGAGAGAGGGTGTAAGCTGTAGAGAAAAATTGGAGTGGAGCAGGGAAATACAGCTAGAATCTTCAAGTAGGAACAAGAGAATTTCAAACCAAAAATATCTCAAAAAGTCAACAATGCTGACCCATAAATAACATTGCTTATTTATTTCTTCTTAGGCTTTATTCTGAATCTGTCTATTTTTTTCCAATAAAATAATAATATACTTGTAAAATAGATGTGACATCGTTTTGTAATATTTTTATCTGATTTTGTTGGTGATCTTTGAGCAAATGCCTTGGAAAAGGCTGAATGAAGGCTTAAGAATTACTCAAGCAAAACAGAACTAGCCAGAGAAAATATTATCAAGTTGTTCACCAAAATATTGCCCTTCAATTAACATACATACACACAAACACACACGCCTATACACACGTAAATATGCACACACATATGGATATGGAACAATAATTCTATGACCAAAGAGAACTATTTGGTAAATATTAGATCAGTCACCAACCCAAGTGTTGCTCTTTCCCTCTCCTTAAGTGACAAAATATTCTGTGTTCTACCAAGGTTTACTTCAAGAGAGCTGAGAAAATGAATGAAGAATATTCAACTTTTTCCCAACACTTGCACTATTTAAAAGAATAAATAAAAATAAAAACTTAAAAAATCTAATTTAAAAATCATGACAAGCGACTTCCAAAAATGTAGAGAATACCAAATTAAAATGTTCCATTTTCAAAATGCACTCAGTAGTCTCTAACCACCTAACAGTCTCATTTCAAACATTTTTATTGACTACTCTTGAAATAAATATGTTTCTATCGTTTTTAAAGTGAGAAACAAAGACACGATACAATCCTCAGCTCCTTACCGATTGGAAGAATTTCTCCTGGCCAAGGGCACCCCAGAGAATCCATAAACCTGAATTCCTAGTGACGACAGCATGGGAAGTAGGACGCATCTGGTCATTCTCCCTTCGTTAACTGCCACTGGTCTTTCTTTCCTAAGTGTTAAACAGAAGCAAGCCCTTTGGAAAAGAAAGACTTGCTGCACCTCTGATTTCAACCAAACATCTACAGCTGCTCTTCCTTGAGCGGTTTCAACCCAGCTGACCAGCGTCTTTCCCCATAAGACACCACTGATATGGAAGGGTCTGACCATCTATGGAGGACGTGCACAAAGGGTTTTCACGTCCTCTGCCTTGTGTTTTCTTGTTTTGCTTTTTTGTTTTTGTTTTGTTTACAGGCAGAGGCTCACTGTGTCACTCAAGGCCTGGAGGGCAGTGCTGTGATCACAGCTCTCTGCAGGCTCAAGCCCCTGGGCATGGGGAGTGATCCTCCTGTCTCAGCCTCCCCAGTAGCTGGGACTATAGTGAGGAGACACTGTGCCAGGCCTTGCTTTACCTTCTGATGTCAGACGGCGGAAACCTTCACCCTGGGACCATGCTAACATTGCCATTCCTAAAATATACTTCTCAGGAGACTGTATGAAGCTTAATTGTGCAAGTGCCGATTTCTCAGTTCATAAATATTCATGACTCCTCCGATGGCTTATTAAATATGTATATTCAGCCAACTGGTTCAGCATAAATTCTTGTTCCCTTGCCTTTCCATCCCAGTGCCTGTTTCTGGCTTCTGGCCAGAGACCGGACTTCCCAGCCTGTTGGAATGGCCACCTGCAGGCTGCACCCTTTTATGAGAAATAAAGCTCTTCTTGCCAAATTTAAGAAACTTGTCTTCATTCTTCACTTGACCAAAGGGATGCTCTAAACCACTTTTTCTGATTTCCAACTTTCTTTCCTTTAGAGGAAATTTATTTTTGTGCTCATTATCATATTTGATGTTTGTATTTAGTAACCTATTTGGACTTCCCAATAGCTCTATAAAAAGTGTTGCACGAATTCTCCTCATTTTTCAGATAAAAAAATATCTCATATGGAGTAGTTAAATATTTCATTAAGGTCACAAAGCTTATATAAATGTTAAAGAAAAATTTTGAACAAGTAAATTCTTAAAACTTGTGGTTACCATAATTGCACCAATATAATGTAGGAAATTTAAGCATTTGACATATGTAATTTTTTTTTTTTTTTTTGTAATTTATGGCCCTCATCACACAGCTCATAGCAACCTCCAACTTCTGGACTTAGGCGATTCTCTTGCCTCAGCCTCCCAAGTAGCTGGGACTACAGGTGCCGGCCACAACACCCAGCTATTTTTTTGTTGCAGTTCACTGGGGCTGGGTTTGAACCCACCACCCTCGGTATATGGGACTGGTGCTCTACCTGCTGAGCCACAGGTGCTGTCCTGACACATGTAATCTTTATATCAGTTGTCTCCTTTACTGCTACAACAAATATTTCATTTCATGGAGAATGCCAATATGTTGACCATACGATTTTTTTCATTGTCCGCGATTTTCATCCAGTTCTTAATTATTACTGTCTTTGTCACAGGGGTCATTGTCTTGCATACACCCTCAGTTCCTGTGGTTACTAGTTCTCACCAATACCTGGTTTTCTTCTCTTTGTGAGCCCATCAGCCACTGCGCTTCCCAGGTATCTTTTCATTGGTCTGTAGTGTGAGTTGTTCTGGTCAGTCGTGTGAATGAAGGTGAGATGTGTGATTTCCTGTGGAGCATTTTATTGCAAGTGTGGTCGCCTGGTGGTTCTTTTCTCATGGTGTAAAAAAAAAACAGATCCCAGATGTTGCATTCAAAGGATAATGGGACCCTTTATTTTAATTGGATTTCTAAATGGCTGTTTAGAGTATTCCCCTGCTGACGAGTGTTAAACAGAAAATATATTTGAGAAATAAATATTTGGGCATTAAATTAAATTTTGGAGTTCTTTGTGCCTGTGGTATTACCTCACCCAGGAGCCTTAGGACCACATGTGGCCTTCTGTTTTTAAGTGTGGCCTTTTCACTAAATCAAAATTTTACAGAACAAATCCTTTTAAGTTTATTAATAGATTTTTGTTAATCTTTTATACTTTTGTCTTATTCTCAAAAAAGAACGTGTTTAAAATACCGAAGAATAAAACGATTTTCAATAAAATTATCCTCCCAGACTGATGGGCACAATGAGCATTAGGAAGCCATAGGGGTTAAATTGATGGCTGCTGGCTCAGGGCTCCGTCCTAACCTCCCTGTCTGACTGGCTCTACAACCACATGAGCCTGGGTGGTGAGAGGTCATGAGGGCTGAGCCTGTTAGTGTGTTATTAGCTTTTGACAACAGTGCTCGTTTTTTAGTTTAAAGTGGAATTTGTGGGTGGCGCCTGTGGCTCAACGAGTAGGGTGCCAGACCCATATACCGAAGGTGGCGGGTTCAAACCCGACCTTGGCCAAACTGCAAAACAGAAAAATAGCCAGGCATTGTGGCGGGCGCCTGTAGTCCCAGCTACTCAGGAGGCTGAGGCAAGAGAATTGCCTAAGCCTAGGAGATGGAGGTTGCTGTGAGCTGTGTGACATCATAGCACTCTACCGAGGGTGATACAGTGAGACTCTGTCTCCACACACAAAAAAATAAAAATAAAAAAAATAAAATAAAAATAAAGTGGAATTTGTGAATAGCTGCACAACTAGGCAGTTGTTTGTAATTCTGTTTCACAACCCATCATGTCGAAGAAGACCTGGATAGAGGATACTGCAGGAAAAACAAGATTTTCTAAAGAGGACTGGGAATTGCAGTATTCATATTTTGTGTCTGCTACAGATAAGATGATTTGCTTACTTTGTGACACTGCAGTTTCAACATTAAAGAGATTCAGTGCTTACTAGCATTATAACATTTGTAGTGACCAGTAATATTTTAAATCACAGGGAAAGCATGGAAAATTGTATTGCTCAAATTAAAAGATGAAAAGCAAAACAAGACAATTCAGTCAATCAGCAGTAAGACCTGGAAATAACGCCACCAAAATCATCTTAGGAAGTAGCTTATATACTTTGGAAAAAAGGGGAGGCCATTCAGTCATGTAGAAATTGTGAAAGAATGCAATGTCTAAGTTGTAGGATGCTTAGATCCCAATAAATTCTCCAAGTTAAAACAACTACCTCATTCGAGGGGAACTATAACTGAATAGCTGCATGAATTAGCCTTCAAGTTAACAAAACAAATTATGTAATCCTTCAAAAGGTAAATATTATTCAATTGCTTTTGACGAATCAACTGATACTATGGATTTAGCATAGGTTTTATACTTCATTCAGGTCACAGCAGAGGAGTTTCAGGCCAGGCCTGGTGACTCATGTCTGTAATCCAGTACTAGGGGAGGCAAAGGCAGGATGAGCCCTTGAACTCAGGAGCTCAAGACCAGCCCAAGCAAAGACGAGACACCCTCGCTAGTAAAAGAAGGAAAATAAGCCAGGCCTCTATGTCAGTGCCTGTCCTCTAGCTCCTTGGTAGGCTGAGGCAGGAGGATCTCTTGAGCCCAGGAATTTGAGATTATTATGAGTTAGCCTGACACCAGGGCCCTTAAGCCAGGTAACAAAGTGAGACTATCTGAAGTAAATAACTGCCTGATGAACTAACTAACTACCGACTAACTAACTAACTAAATAAAAACATTTTCTTCGCTATGAAGAGTTACTTGTTTTGGGCACTCTTGAAAACACAACACGAGAATAGCTTTCTTCCACAACTTTCAAGATAAATGACATGAAGTTGAACTGAATTTGGTCAGTTTAGTGAGTGTACGTACAGAGTGTGCACCTTCTATGACAGGAGAACAGGAAGAGTGCTTTACACGGATTAAAAAATAAAGTATTAAGGGATCGCGATGCTCTCATTTCTTGTCATTATATCTTGCATCAGGAAAAGCTCTGTGCTAAATACTATTTTAAGTGACACTTTGCAAGATTATAAACATTGCTCACTACATCATGCAACGCAACACAACATTGTCAATTTCATAACAAGGTAAATTTGATTAATCCAGGGGTTCAGCGTGGATTTGCCCATATTATTTTAAAGTGCATTGGCTATTGCAAGGACAGGTGTTAGTAGAAATTTTTATCTCTGGGAGAACAGATAGCTATATTTTATGAAGCAATGGGAATTACTGAAAGAGAATTTCTGTATGAATGTAACATTTCTGTGTGACATCATGTCAAATCAAAATGACTTGGATATTTCTTTGCCAGGTAAATATGGTATGTGGCAAAAAATATCCAAGCAGTTTGGAAAAAAAAAAAAAAGACAATTTTCAAATCCCTTCTTCAGAAAGACATTTTGGATAAACATTTCCCCCAGTTAGTAAATGGCATTGATGAACAGGATGATACAATTGGCCTTTGTAATTAGAGAATATATTGAAAGGTTTACTGACTTTGAGAATCATGATATGACACCCAAATTAACATTTCACCTTCACCTAGTTGATATCACCAATGTGCCTAAAGAACTCCAAATAAAACTGATTGAGCTCTCAGCGGATGACATTTTAAAGTTATTTTTTGATGCTAAGTAAGATCTTGTTGAAATATGGAAAAATGCAGAATACCCACGCCTTCAGCATGCCAAAAAAGTGCTTTCTTGCTTTTCAACCAGTTAATGCTGCAAATCTCCAATCTCCTACCTAATCCAAATCAAGACACCCTTAAAGTTACAAATGACTGATAACCATCAGCATTTTTCAACCTTTTTTTCTTATCTGAAGACACATTTGAACCTGTAGTTAAACTTCTGCAGTACACTATATTTTGTTGATCAAAAAATATAAACATACTTAATATGGCTCGAACTTTTGAACTTCCTTTGAAAGTAACTTAATTAATGATCTTTAAAAAGTTGCGCGGCACACCTATGATCTGTCATGGCACTGTGTGCCTCGGACACCAGTCGAAATTCAGGGATCTAGAGACTGGACGAGCCTCCAGAACTGCACCTGCCACAGTCAGACGTTCAAATACTTCCCAACAAAAAAGCAGATACCACAAAGTCCCCAAAGAGTTAGTTAATTTTAAAATTAACAGACAGTTTTCACTTTTGACGTTCTTAAGTACTTAGTCATTGGATGTTTACAAAATAATGTACGTTTTTAATTGGTATATCTAATTGAAGTTTCTTTTTTTAAGTGTTAACTTTCAGTCTTTTATGACTTGAATGACTTACTGATTCTTATTTTAGGGCTGAAGCACTCCATTTTTTAAAAAAATAGAAATACAAGGAGTAATTTTATTTAAATTCTTTTTCTGGCTATTTTTTCTTTAATTTTTTATTTCAAATTAATAGGGGGATTTAAATGTCTAAATTACATCCTTGTCACTTCCAGGATAAAGTGCCAGTTTTAAAACAGTCCCTCCCCTAATGGGCGTGTTATACATCCTCCCAAAGTTCACATTAGTTGAAATCCCTCCACATTCCCACCCTCCTTCTCTTCCTGCACTCATATTAGACTGTATTTGTGTTTTATTGTTTATATGAACATGTATTTGTTTATATATTAGTTTTATATTACTACTGAGCCCATTAGAGTTTAGTTTTCCATTCTGAGATACTTTACTAAGAAGAATGTGTTTCTACTCCATCCAGGTAAATGTAAAAGACATAAAGTCTCCATCTTTTTACTTTTAAATGGCTGAATAGAATTCCATGGTATACATATATCACAATTTGTTGATCCATTCATTCGGGTTGCTTCCATGACTTGGCATTTATGAATTGAGCCACAATAAACATTGTGGTACAAATGTCTTTGTGGTAAAATGGTTTTTGTTCTTCTGGGTAAGTACATAGTAAGGGGATTGCAGGAGCAAATGGAAGGTCCACTTCAATTTCTTGAGGATTCTCTATACTTCTTTCCAAAAAGGCTCTATGAGTTTGCAATCCCAACAGACCTGTAGAAGTGTTCCCTTCTCCATGTCCACACAGCATCTGTATCTGCAGTTGTGAGATTGTGTGATGTGGGCTGATATCCCTGGGGTTAGGTGATATCTCAGATTTGCTTTTCTCTGATGATTAAAGATGATGAGTATTTTTTCATTTGTTTTTGGGCCATTCTTGTGTTATCTTTGGAGAAGTTTCTGTTCAAGTCTCTTTCCCATTGCCCTCTTATTTGTTTTTTTCTTAAACATGGCCTTATTTGATTATGGCTGAACTAGTAAGACTCTCCAGCCTGAAAAGTTTCCTCACCCCAACCTAGAAAAACTGCAATTAATCATAAATGATTATTTAGGTTATCTCCTCTGCTTTTCAAGCGCCTGTCAACAATATTGTCAGTGTTGAAAACCCCAAAATACTGTTCTGCTTTTAGTATGTGTGAGATGCACAGAAGAGTCAAAGAATTTGCGACAAATTAACAAGAAAACAGGGTGACTTTTTATTTTTAACTTAGAAAAAAATAAACAACCTCCCTAATCATGCCTGAAAGTGCTGCTCCCCTTTTGGGGAGGGACATACTAACTAGAACAGGAACGTTTCCCTCCTGGAGATCTAGTCATGATCAAAACTCTTCCCTCTAATTCACCTTCCCTGACCCCAACATGGGAAGTCCCCTTTCCTGTTATCTTGTCTTCTTCTACAGCTGTTAAAGTTATAGGAGTCAATTGCTGCATACATCATTCACAACTAAAATCCTGGAACCCTCCATCTTCAACGGAGGCAGACAATGAAGACAGCCAACCACAGACCACCTACACTTGTGAGCCAAAAGAAAGTTTGAAGTTATTATTCAGGAAACAGCAAAAAAAAAATTCCTAATATGGTTTTTTTTTTTTTCATGGTATTCTTTTAGCATCACTGAATAAGTGCTTCTGACCTGATGCTGTTCTACCTTTGCCTATTACTGATTATACTAATGAGATTTGTGTTTTCCAGAAATGTCATCAAGTCACACGCAATAAAGAGGGTTCCAGTCCATGAACCCCTATATCACTCTCCCTCCAGAGAAACCCTAACTGCCCCCTTCTATCATCGCCCAATTCAGCAGGAAGCAGTTAGATTGAGTCTTCGCCCTTTTTCCCTAACAGCAGTTAGAGTTTCTACTTGGAGAAGGAGAATTGATGCAGGACATTTGGGACCCTAGCCAGCTCAGCAGAGCTGGCAGACCTGGCGCCTCCTCCTTGGCAGTGTCAGTGCTGTGGGAGTCACCTGTGCCTTGGTCTCCTTCACTTTACACTTAGGACTAAATGTTGAACCCCCATTTCCTATGCCTAGGTCAGTTTCATGTGAATTTCCTGGGCCTCAATTCCATGAATGGAATGGCGATAGATCATGGTTCTCAATTTTGGCTCAGAATAAACCTCTTTAAATTATTTTCCAGGGTACGGCTTCTTTTCCATTGACAGAGGAAATTTCTTACATAACGCAGCATCTTTAAAACTTCCTTAAGCAACACTGTAGGAGAGTTATATTTCAAAGTGGATTGGGAAGGCTGATATAACTCAGATTACAAGGGGAACTTTTAAATGTAGGCTCTGAAGTACTTTAATTTACATAGGGTCATTACAAATTTGCCAAATCGTTGTTAGCGATGTTGTAATTTGTTCACCAAATCAAATAATTTATTTGGTGTTTATAATTAAAACAAAATATGTAAAGACACTGAGAAATCAACATAAAGGCAAGCAGGGATGTTTTATAGATGGATAAGAAAAAAATTAGTTGAAGGTTTTATTAGAGAAAATTCATAACTCACAAAACTGAAGGATCACATAAATTATTCTTGGCCTGCGGAGCCCTCAGTGGGTTTATAAAATGCTTAAGTATCCTCAGATGTCCCAAACTGTAAAAGTTTCATAGCACAGTGCTTTGAGGCCATGCTGCAAAAATAATTATAGGTTTTACAAGTTACCAGCCTTACATTATTGCTCTCAGCTGTGTAAATCCTTTGTCTCTGTTCCTTTGCTGTCCCCTAACACCACATAGATATGCAAAATTTCTTTGATGGTGTGATCCTGGAATTTACAGAAGCCCACCAAGGGAGAGCTTCAGGATGAAACCTCTGGACTGGGACTCTGGTGCAGTCCCTCTCTTTGTATACATACCATTTCTGAATATAATGCATTTTCTGAAGAAAGAGGAAGTAATGAAACCTCCCTTCAAAATCAATAAGGGGTACAAGGCAAGAACTGGAGTAAAGGTCTGAAACTCTGTGAAGATACAGGCCTTGCTACAAGTAATGAAAATAATCAGCCGCTCTCCCCTCATTTGCTTGATAATAAATTAGTCACTGTCCCCTTGTTTGTTTCTGTATAATTGTTACTCTGGAGTCACATAACTGGTGGTCAGAAAGATTCTTAACCTTCTCTGTAGATAGCACTACCTTTATGAAACTGAAAAGTAGTTTCTGAAATATTTTCCAGGATCCACATTCCAGGGGACTGGGTGATGGCAGACCAACCGAACATACCAAGAAACTAACTCAATGACCTGTGATCCCAACCCAAGAACTGAAGCAACCAAAGAAGGTGATTTCTACATCCATATAATTTTCACCAAACCTAGCCAATTAGCAAACTGAATTTCTTAATCCTTTGTGCTCCATACTATCCTTAAAAACTCTGTTTCCCAAATTCCTGGGAGGCAGATTTTGAGACATACATCTTGTTTCCCTGCTTAGCACGCTCCAGAATTAAATACTTTCTCCTTTGCAACCATGACCATCTGAACGTATTGGCTGTTCTGAGAGCAGTGGGAAGAGTACGACCTGGTTAGGCAGTGATGGGACCATCAGAATGAGAAAAGTTTGGTGATGGGCATTTGGAGGATTGATTTCGACAAGGTTTCATGAATTGAATATATGAGAGGAATTTTTAAAATGTTCGGGAGAAAATTATAACACAGTTGGAGGGAAGAATCAGGGGCATCTTTTTTGTTGCTCCTTGGAAGAATAAGAGTCATGTTGGGCCACACAGTAAATACACAAACACTAAGAAAAGCTGATGAGCAAAATAATAGGTCCATGCACGCTTTCCCCATATCTGACACCACAGATAGCAAAACAGTCCTCAAATAATCTGCAGGTGGCCCACAGGCTGCAGGTTGCACACCCCCATAACTATGCCAAGAATGGATGACCATGCTAAAAATACTAAAAATGACGAATTATCAGGACCCAGATCACGTAAGTCTTTGTGGTCTATGGGAAGGTGTTTGGGTATTCTAATTATAAGGAAAGCTATTCTAGGATTCTGCTAAATGGAATGCCTGATATGATTTATACCACAATGAGATCATTCTGGATGCTATAGGATAAACTGCACAGAGAAAGGTTTAGAGTTTAAGCACAGAAACAAGAGGAATTTATTTTCATGCAGTAAGAGCTAATAGTAACAGGGGCTTAGACTCTCCCCTGGTAAAGTTGAATGGTTGAATTTTGGGCAACAAATGAGATCATGAGCATCTGAGACCTATGAAAGGGGAGAATTAAAAAATCCTTTTTGTCCTAAGCAACTAGTTGAATGGTGGTGCTGCTTATTTCTGTAAAGATACTGAGGAGAATTGGGGCAATTAATGATTTGTAGTTGATATATTGTGAATCTCAATGGAGAAGTCTAGTTGGTTGATTATAAGCTGTTGTAAGAAGAGGCTTTTGTCCTGCCCTGCTAAAGCTTACTGGAAATTCTCCTCATGAGCCAGATTGATCAATAGTATTGTTGGTTCAGGCAGTGAATGACCAGAAAACCCAAAGTAAGGCAAGTGTGAAACAATATTTATTGAGGAAGAACATAGGTATAGAGAGCAAGGGCAAGATACAGGTTTGTAGAGCAAGATATGTTTGCCATAGACAATGAACAGGCCCCTTGTCATGACCAAAATAGTCCTTGGTTATGGTGTGTGGTCTTGTTTTATACTGTGTGGACTGAGCCCATGTTGGGCTCAGAGGTCACCTTAGAACCTCAGAATCTTACTGTGCAGCGAACCTCCCATGAGTCTCTCTGAAAGCTTAAGGGGGGTTGTGAATCAAGTGTAGATAAGTTAATGGCATGATAATTAGACTTAGGGTTGTTCAAGGTCATTTTTCAGACTCTGTCGTATTTAAGCTGCTTGACTCATGGGCTGAAGTGTCCTCTGCATCCTTCTGAGGTTGGCATGCTACATTCGGATTGGTAGATTCATACGGCATGCCCTTTTCCTCAGGGGTGGGCAATCACTCGGGAAAGTATTAAGTGTGTGGGGGAGGGAAGCACCAAGATGGAGGTCTAGCTTTTGTGCTTTCGCTCTAGGAAATCCAGAACTCTACCTACCTACCTAACAGGAGGAAAAAGTTACAAATTTATTTTCACATGTATGGAGGGAACCATTACAATAAACATTTAATGTCTCAAGCTGGTACAGAGCTTTTTAAAGAATTGGGTTTTGAAAGCAGAAAAACGGGTTTGTGCCAGGACCCCTATGTCCTGGCCTCGGTTGCCACAGGAAGAAACCAGGTGTGACACGGATTAGAAGTACAAGCTTGCAGGAGGCGGGCTAACCTTAGTTGCAGGGTAGCCCCAAGCCCCCTCCGCAATGGTTATTTATTAAGGTTGTACACAACAGGTGTGGAGAGTTGAGGTAATTGACAAACAGGTGTGGAGTGGTCAGGTAATTAACATAAACAGGTGTGGAGTGGTCAGGTAATTGACATAAACAGGTGTGGAGAGGTCAGGTAATTGCATACGAGGGCTGCCTGTGTAAGGATTGCCGCGTGCTCTCCTCACGTGTTCTTTCCCACAACCCTCATGAAGAACTACTAAGCATCACTGTTTAACTCATGCTTACTAGTGAGTGACCGACCTATCTCATTCCGGAACACTGAGTTACTTGGGGGATTGCCCCCAAGTCAGGAAAAGTCTCTAGGCTTGCCAGGAGACTGCCCTGTTCTCAGCGTTTCCTTTTAATGTGATAAGAATCAGTAACTGTCCTTGGCAAGCATGGTGTCCAGTCCTCTACAGGTTTGAAGAGAGAAAGAGGCAGAGGCTTAAGCAGCAAGCAAAGTGGTCTAGTTATATAAATCTAACCGACTGGCATGGCACATATTTCATTCCAGACCTTTGAAAGCATCAGACTCTCAGTTAACCTTCTGTCGATTGGGAATGGAGAGACCTGGCTGTATTGGTGCAGATTCTCTAGAGATGTACATATACCCCCCACTCCCTCAAAAGGCAGAATTTTAATGTCCTGTACCTCTGGGAGATACATGGCAGCTACCCCAAAATATGACAAAGAAATACTTTTCAGGATAAAATATTTCCAATTTTCCTCACAGTATATATGAATTATATTACATGCATGCACACGTGCCCACGCACACATACACACACACTGTGCTTTGAACTTCTTTTGAAAACAATTTAATAAAATGATCTTTAAAAACTTTCACAGCACACCTAAGATCTAGCTCACACAGCACACCAGATGAAAATCATTGCTCTAGAAGTTTATCAGTCATTTCTTACTTTGAGGGAATCTTCATTTGAGTTAGGTGGAAGAATGTAGATTTGCATAAATAAGGGGTTAAAAAGGAAATAAAGCAGTTTTCGGCATGTTGCAGGTACTGTTGCCAGCCAGTAGGGGTGCCCGGCAGGTGGGGGAAGTTAGAATTAAATCATGAACATGGAAGCCATCATTTTAGCCCTTATTGCTTACTAATTGTCTCATTGTGAGAGTATTATTTCATTGAAACTTATATTATTCTTTTAAATTATAAATATTTAAAAATAAGATAAAAATATAACATAAAATAAAAGTGTATGATAAAAGCGGTTTGTTCTGTAAAATTGGTATTTAGTTAAAACTCTATACTTAATTAAGGACCCAGAAAGCCAGTTTTTCATCCCTGCTCCAGTTCATTAAATATATCTGTTTAGAAAAATATAGCTGATAATGCTAACAATGTTTAATAATTTCATGATATATACTAGTTTATAGAACAACAAAGAAATTAAGGAATATTTTAATTCAAGTCAAAAATTATTGTACAGTTACAAATGTCCCAAATAATATAAATGGCTTTTGTTATAACTATTTTTAATTTAACACAGACGAAAAAAAAATTATAGTACGTATCTTACACAAAGAAACTTGATTCTAGTAACAGTTTGAACATGTTTAGTAAAAAATGAAAATATACCAAATATTCTGATAGGCAACTCCGGAACACTCAGTAACTAACTGTTCATGATTGTCGATGTGTCAATGGATTTCCAGATGTCGTCACCCTGAATCATTGTTACATGTCACGAGGCATGAGAATTAAGAAAAATTTAAAATGTAAAATATGTGACACAATGACTAAATCTAACTGAATATCAAAGAGAATAAAAATTCTGGATATCAAAGAGAATAAAAATTCTGGCAAGTTTTATAAAGGATTTAGGAATCTGAAACCCAGATGTTATGAGTGGCAATTCAAGTTTATTGAGTGCCTGAGGCACTAAGCTAAGAACTTTCCCTTTTATCATTTAATATGGACTACCATTACCAAAGGTCAGTTGTTCTCACTTATACAGTGTAGTTCACCAAACTTTGTAACATTTATGTCAACTTTCACTGCCATGTCGGAAGAGCCAACACTCAGACCTGACTCTCCAAAGCTTGAGTCTGTAAGTACCGAACGCTTTCTCTGAGAGTTCCTCGTCTATTCACACACCTACCCACACCTGTGCCACACTGGTTTGTATTATTCTAACACCTGCTGAGGAACACCTGTGTATTTTTTAGTGAAGAGAATAAATTCTGTGAAGTGTATCATTTCTGGATTGGCTCATTGTTCAAGCATCCCAGAGTTGATTCACACAAACCAAGAATGTCTAGCCTACACAGACATGGCTTATAAACAATATCCTTTTGCTCCTTGGCTGCAAACCTATAGAGTTTGTTCCTATATTGAATACTGTAGGCAGCTGGACTCCAATATAGTATGGGAGATAAAAAATGGTATACTCTAGCATATAAGGAGTTCAGCATAAATAAAGCTTTCAGGATGGGAAGTTGCTCTGGGTAAGTGAGTGGTATTTAACGTGAAGGCCCAGGGCATCGCTGTGCACAGTTGTAGACTTTATAAACTCTGAACACTTGGGATACAATATATATGTATCAAAAATATAATATTTTATAATATTGATTTCTTTTGTAATCAATTAAGCTTAGCTTGCTGTAACTATTTTAGTTTTTCAACTTTTGTTTAAACTTTTAACTCTTTGGCATCGACATTTAGCTTACAGCAAAAATACATTCTACAGCTGTCTAAAAATATTGTAATATTCTTTCTCATTATATATCTATTCTATAAACAATTTATACTTTTTTATTTTATTTTTACTTTTTAAACTTTTTGTTTAAAACTAAGATACAAACACACCTCCTAGCCTGGGCCCACACAGTGTCAGGAATATCAACATCCTTGCTTTCTCCCCCGACATCTGGTCCCACTGGAAGGCCTTCAGGATTAATAACAAACCTAGAGTTGCTATCTCCTGTGAAAGCAATGTCTTCCCTGGAATATTTCCTAAAAGACTTGCTGGAGGCTGATTCATTGTTAACTTATCCTTTAATATGTAGCAGTGCACTTCAAAAAATGATAAATAGCATAGTAGTAATACATTAAATTTATAATATACCAGTAACATAATTATCAAGTATTTGTATTGTATGCAGGTGTATATGTTTTACGTTTACGCAACTGGCAGTGCAGGAGTTTTGGTTATCCTGGCAGCACCGCAAATTGTGAGTGATGCAATGTGCTACTTTTTTTTTTTTTGAGACAAGAACCTCGACCTGTCAACCTGGGTAGAGTGCTGTGGCATCACAGGTCACAGCAACATCCAAATCCTGGGCTCAAGCGAGTCTCCTGCCTCCACCTCCCACGTAGCTGGGATTACAGGCCTATGCCACAACTCCCAGCTATTTTTTTTGGTTGCAGCCATCATTGTTGTTTGGCGGGCCCAGGCTCGATTCAAACCCGCTAGCTCAGGTGTATGTGGCTGGCACCTTAGCCACTTGAGCCACAGGCGCTGAACCACAATGTGCTACTTTATGATGGTTGTGAAGTCACTAGGTAATAGGGATTTCTCAACTCCATTACAATCTTATGAAACTATCATCTTCTGTGAGGTTCATTGCTGACACAAATACACTCGTACTCAGATAAATCTCACAGAAAAGGCATGTCTGTCTCTGTAGTGTCTGTAGGGGGAGATAAACAACACAAGACAATAACAACAACACAACTATTTGGGAAGAAGGACTCTGCTTTCTGCATTGTCTGCTTTATTATATGAAAGTATGAACTTTTGTATTTTGATTTTTCTTTTTTGATACATATTTATTATGATCCTTAGCATTTAAAGAAAGAAAAAGTAAAAGCAATACAAAGCATTTCAGGTCTTTATTTATAAATTGTTGCATCCAAAGGAATGCATCCATCAGGAAAACAGTAAAAGCTAATCTGTTTAGACAGAGTGTGGATTAAAATAAAAAAAGAAATTAAGACCCAGAAAATGTATCAGCTTAATGGTGAAATATTGGACAGTTAGTTGTTTTTTTGGAAAAAAAGAAATACAGATAACAAATAAGATATTGTTCAAAACCAACCACCCAAGAATTCTGGCTAAAGTACTTGCAAGGGTTTGTCATAGATAGCTTTATAATTGCCACAAATAGAAACATAAGGCAGTGATCAGCAATAAATATCAGTTTGTAATGAGAAACAGGGATTGTAGTTTGATAGAATTGAATTAAATATTTGAAATTTTAAATATAAGTTCTCCCTGTGGATCTGGTAATATATTAAACACTATAATTTAAAGTTGATTCAATGAATCTAAAACTCATTTTCCCCAGAATGTTCATAATCAATTTTTTTCTCAAGCTAATTACTTTGAATTAAAGGCGACTGTGGAAATCAATTTGGTATATTTTTCTTATCTCTGAGCAAGGCATGAATTAATTTGAAAGGAAATGAAAATTCTATTTTCATTATTTTAGTTATCAAATATCCTCAATTTATTCTCTCAGATAATAAGATACAAATGAAAAAAAATTAATAAAAGGGTCATTTCAGGATAATTTTTCTGAATAATCCAAAACTGTATGTAATCCAATTTGAGGCAGAACTGTCCTGATGTTGCTTAATAGTATATATTTTTATCTCATTCATGTTTTCCTCAACTATTTCCAAGTTGCTTATCATATTGTTTCAAAAGGAGATGTCTTTGTTATAGTTAACAGCCCTTACATACAAACTGCATTTTCTGGTGTTGTAGCCTTTTTCTAACGGCTTAGTTAATTCATGCTGCTATAATAAAATGTGATAGACTGAGTGATTTATAGCAAACAAAAATTTACTTTTCACACTTCTGGAATTTGGGAAATCCAAGATCAAGGAGTCAACAGATTCGTGGTTTGGTGAAAATCTACTTCCTGATTTATAGACAACTATCATTTCCATGTGTCCTAAGGAACAAAGAGAATGAGGCAGCTCTCTGTATCTCTTTGATAAGGGTCCTAATTCCATTCATGAGGCCTTCGCTCTCATGACATAATTACCTCTCCCAAACCCCATCTCCTATCACCAGCATTATGGGATTTAGGATTTCAACATAAAAATTTTGTGAGAACACATTCAATAATATAGCATCTAACTACACAGAAATTGGAGGAAAGGGAGGTTGTCATACATTTTTGGAAGAAAGTATTGTTAATATTTACCACTATTAAGCTTGATTTTAAAACAAACAATAACTGTGACATGTGTTTATTCTTTCCAACATATTTAGAGTTTGTAGAAATAATCTTGGAGACAAAAATATAAAAAAAATATATAAGATGATACGCTAAACGAATTCAGCTATAGAAATGAATAGCACTTTTAGAGAAACATGATCATTTGCTTCACAATCTCCTCAAATGTAACTTTTCTATAAATAGCCTTCCAGCATCTGGAACATAGAAACTAAACATAGATATAGTCCGATCGTGTTCTATTTTTAGCTCTCAGATCAATAAGCAAATAGGATTTTTAGGAGAAATATGAAACTGAAGACTTAAAACTAAAGGCAAAAGAAAAGAGTCTTTCAAGTCTCAAAAAACATGTAGTGCTTTCCCACGGCCATTCTAGCCTGGAAGGAAAAGGAAAGGAACGTGGAGTGGAGGTGGCAACAGCAGCCTCTAGTCCTGCATAGCACTCCCTCACTGGCCAGCTGGAGCCTCGCAAGCATTTTACAATAGAAGGCATTTCTTTTTCATCAGATCATCAGTTCCTAGCCAGTATCCAGCTATACACGTAGCCTTTAGGCTTCCTCTAAATTATAGCTGAGTTTACTAACTTGCTGAGGGTAAAGCTTTTCTGGTCCCACGTTTCCAGTATGCAAACTCTCAACTCCTCTTTCTTGGGAGGGAAAGCTTTTTTAATTGCCTCTGATCCTTCATCAATAGTCAATGTTAAAAAAGAAAAGAAAGAAAATAAAGAAAGAAAATTACTTTTCACAATCTTTGTGAGATATACAACAGAGCCTGGTAGATTTGTTTCTTTTTCTACACGTTATAGAGCTGGTTACAGATACAACTTCTGAGTATAGTCTTTAGAAAAAAATCATTTGAAATAACAATATGATTAGATACTTTAAAATTATACAATGCAAGTTTTACACAGACTGGGCAACAGACCTTATTTCAGGGAATTATAATAATTAATTATTCCTAATAGTATGTCTTGATAAGGTAAACCACATGTTAATCCAAAGCTCTAGATGCCGTATTTAATGTATTTGGGCGTGCAGACAACTAACCACAGTCATATGACTAGTTACCTATAAGCCCATTGATTTTTGATAGGCTTATAAATATACCACATGACAAATGATGTCTCGAAATTAGACTCTCCCAAATTATTAAGCTATTGGGCGCCAGTCAAGGAAGAGATGAAAGGGAAAAAATATTAACTTAGGGTAGCTGTTATATGTTATTTACTGCAAGGTTCCTCTCATTTGGCACTGTGGGCCTTTCGAGCTTTATAGTTCTTGTTGTGATGGGCTGTCCTTTACATCATCCTGAGCCTCAGCTAACCAGCGGCCAGTAGCAATCCCAGGTTATCACAAACAAAAATGTCTCAAATATTTCCAGAGAGTGCCAGGAGTCGTGGGGTAGAAGAGGGGGAGTCAAACCACCCTAAGTTGAGAAGTGCTGTTCTAGTGAGTAGAAACCTAAGGGCCAAAACTAAATCAAAGAAGAAAATAAAATTTCTATGTCCTTAAATTGCAGAGCATATTAATTCTGCAATCTAGTATATAACAAAGTGGACAGCAATTAATTTTAGAGTCCATGTATGTAATAAAATTATAACTAACCACAGAACTTTGAACTAATTTTCAATTAATCAGAGAATCATATATAGAGATGTATGACATAAGTTATCTCCATATTCTATTCTTGTTATTTTGCATTAGTTACAGTCAAGTAATTTGAATTTGGTCTTCCTTATCTTCCATTGTTCATTTTCTTACTTAAGTGCTTATTGACAGCACAGTGCCCAGAAAAGACTAAATATGAAAATCCAGGATCGAGCTTAGAGCAGATCTTTATCAATGAGTGGTGGTCAGCTGCTTGAACTTTCTTTTTCTTTTTCCCATTTCCACACCTGCCTTTTATTGGACTCATCTAGCAGGGTGGCTCTAGGCCTTTCGCTCTTCTCAGACACCACCCAGAGGGGTTTAAGATGGCGCCATCATTCTGTGAAGGTCCAGAGCCCACCTAAGTCTTGGAGCCCCAGACTGAATCAGCAGCTGGAGGTGTGGGAGAGGAAAAATCTACATGGTCAATAAAGCTTACATGTGGTTTATATTCAATAGAAATCTGTGCCTGCTTAGAACTATGTGTTCTTTTTTTTTTTTTTAACATATATATGTGTTTATTAGGTTTCCACTTTTTGCCTTCACAAAATTAAAAAGGCTTAAAATTTAATTACAATAACAATGTTTAAGATAAGGACTAGAAACAAAAACCTCGTAAAGAATGAATAAAGATAAATACATTCAGAAAAGAAATCAGACAATTACTGCATCGAAATATTAAGCAATAATAATAATGATGATGCAAAGAAAGCAACATTCACATTGTAAGGTAAGAGTATGTCTACTATAGAATGCTTTGACTCTGAGGCTCAGTATGGAGTAATCAGTTAACTTCTTAATATTTATTTATTTTTGAAAAAAATAAGTTGCTTCATCTTTCATACATTATTATCAATCACATATGCATTTCTTTGAGCAAATGCATGTAAAACTTCTGATCAACTGGTTAGTTTACTTAATGCAAGTTCCAATTATATACTAATTGGTAAAAACACATTTTTTCCTCTATTCTATTAACTTATAGAACAAAACATCTTTAACAATTTCTGAAAACACTATTAAAATTTTTTTCTCTTTGGTAAGTTTTAAATAAATCTCAATTAACATGAATCAGTATACTATGTAAATGCTTTGTGCATTTAAGCAGAAGTGATTATATGTGTTGAGGATATAGAATTGAAAACTTTCTTTTGTTAGACTCCCTAAAAATTCTGTAATACCAAAAGTCAGAAACTTTTGAAGTGTTCCTAATTATGTTTTAATATAAGCTCTAAACAAGTATGACAATATAGCAGAGCTGTACAGAAAGATTTTATTATGTCATTTTGGCTTTATATGATTAAAAGGATCATAATTACGAAAAGAAAAAGACATAACACTACTTTCAAATTGCAGGTCATGAAGTTACGTACAAACTATCCCATATATTTGAGAATCTTAAACAAGCTGGGCATTGTGGTGGGTGCCTTTAGTCCCAGCTACTTGGGAGGTGTGGCAAGAAAATCACTTGCTCCCAAGGGTCTGAGGTTGCCGTGAGCTATGACACCACAGCACTCTATGAAGGGAGAAAAAGTGAGAATCGTTTCAAAAAAAAAAAAAAAAGAGAAAACGAAAACCAAACTAATGCTAGTTAAATAATAATGATAGTATTTCACAAATGGTTGGAATTTAGAAAGCATAAGAAGTATGTTGTATAACAATTAGAAATCTTAAAGATCTGAGCTATTGGTCTTCATTTTATAGGATGAAATACATGGATGGACTTGCACATATAAAAGATGGTAAGAGGGGCAGCTCCTGTGGCTACTGGATAGGATACTGAGGTTGGCAGTTCGAACTGGCTTTGATCAAACTGAAAAAAAAAAATAGCTAGGCACCTGTATTCCCAGCTACTGGGGAGGCTGGGAATGTACATGTGTTTATTCCCAGGCAAGAGAATTGCCTAAGCCCACGAGTTGGGGGTTGCTGTGAGCTGTGATGCCATAGGACTCTATCGAGGGTGATAAAGTGAGACAGAGTCTCACTACCAAAAACAAACAAACAAAAAAAAAGATGGTAATAATATGCATATAAATTGAGGATATTGCAAGTAAAAAATCATTAACAATGTATGTTTAATATTAAGTAAATTGTCTGAAGCAGCTCAGATATATAGCTAACAATAATGTAAACATCTATCACAGTATGTGGAGGAGGGTCCCTTTTAACACTTGCTGCATTTGTGCTTTATTCAGATCAAGCTTTTTCCAAGACTTTTCAGTTTTTATGAAATGCTATTATTAGGAGCTGCATTGATATAAGTCATATCTAGTTGAGAATTTCCTCTTTCTCAGCTTCTGCTATGTTCTTGTTCAATAGTATGTGAGAGGTGTGTTTATTTTTGCATGGGGTTAAATCTAAAAGTTTATCAGAAAACAACTCACTTGTATTTTTTGATCCTCTTGCAGATATGATGTACTTGACACTTCCCATTCAAGTTTAGTTCTTCAGGGTTCTTGCGACTAGGGGCAATCTTGAGTAGGAGTGGTTAGGGGAGGCTACCTTGTTGTAGTTACAATGTTATGGGAGAAGTTTTAAACACGGCTGCCTCAACCAGTTCATGGTTGTACCATCCAGTTATATTATTGCCCAATATTGCAGAATGTGAATTGTCTGGAGCTATCAATCCACACAAAGTACGGTTAGTTAGGAGATGGGATAAAAAATGGCAACTTCTCTTTTCACAAGCCAATGTTAGCCCTGAGAAGATGAAGATTGTTAGTATTTGGCTATGTACTACTAAATTAAGTTGACATTTCTCAGGAATACAACCAGTGGTTTATGACTGGAATCATTTTCCTATAGATTTAGATTTTATATTTGGAGATATTTAAAGAATTAGGATATAGGATTAGTAATTAGGATTATATCTGGAGATATTTAAAGAATTAGGAACTATTCCCAGATAATTTTTTGTTTGTTTGGAGGTTGAGCTTTGGGGGGGCAGAGTTAATACTTTGCATGAAATATCTTATTTTATAACAGTAAAATTGCTTTCTATTTTGTCTTGTGATTTTTTTTTGAGGTGAAATTTAAGTTTTTGTGTGAGTAGTACTATTATACCTATCTTGAGTGTCTT
>CAUYON010106754.1:0-35835 GCA_963573935.1 Arctocebus calabarensis | reverse complement strand
ATCTTCTATTTTCAATTGTATTTTTCTTTTTCCTTTCTTCTGTTTTGTAACTCTTTCACAAACACTACTTTCTATTTTTTCTCTCCCCTTCCTCTTCTTTCCGTCTTATAACTTCTATGAGTGCTTACAACATATTTTTTTAGAGGCTTTTTTTTTCTCTTGTTGCAAGTATTTTACAAGTATCATTTTTATTGTAGTTTTTTTCTTTCTATGTTCTTTGTTGTTGTTTGTTTTTTTGTTTGTTATGTTTTGTCTGTATGTCTATGTGTTTCTGACTGTAAGTGCATCTGTGGGCTGTGTGTCTCATAGCCCTTTGACTTGTGTATCAGTTCATTTGATCTCAATGTGATTGGAGTTGTAAATGTTTTCCTTGCCACCTTGATCCTTCAGTCTACCCCATTGCCCATTTGTTTTGGGGGTAGAACAAGGACACAGAGACTGGGTTAACAAAGTCTGCCAGAGAGACTACCAGAGACTGGGGTGACCAAAACCTGGTGGTGAAAGATGACCAAGGTGAGGTAAGAGGTGCCAATTCCCAGGCTCTAAACCTACTGGACAGGCATTTCTGACTCCTTGGAGCTCCAAAAGTGCTCAAATCACACTCAAGATGCCAATAGCCCCTAACATCTATTTGCTGGAACCCTCCTGAACTTTCCAGCCAGAGAGTGGGGGGGGGTTGTCAGGGACAATTGTTCTGGAACTCTTGAACTGTACAAATTATCTGAGAACCCTCCAAAGTGGGTTTTTCTGTAGTGGGAAGGTTTGATTGTCCTCTTCCAGATACTACTGGTGGGGGAAGGAATGTCCTAGGTGCTTGTATTTCACTGAACCTGAGTCTGCACTCCAGCATTACTGAAACACTAGGATTTGACAGAAATCAGCTGGACACAAGACAGAGCCACCTACTCCCCACTACACTAAGTAGGCCTCTACAGTCACCTACTGTAGCACTGTATAGGTACTTTGCAAAATTGTAGAGGAAAAGCTGCAGTCACCAATCCCAGTTCCTAGGTGGAGGGCTGGTCAACCACAACCGTAGAAGTTTCCAGTCTAATTTCACTGACCTGCTCATCTAGCTAAAAACTGAAAAACAATCATAGGGCAGAATCAGCGGAAAAACTCTGGCAACATGAATAAACAGAATTGTGAAACTCCCCCCAAAGAATGACAAACCATCCAATCCAGATGATCCCAACAAACAGATAGTGGAGATGTCTGAAATCAAATTTAGAATCTGGATTGCAAACCAGATCAACAAAATGGAAACAAAGATGGAGGTAGAGAGTGTAGGATTAATTCAGAAGATGTCTCAATAATTCAACCAATTCAAAGATAAAATGACCAAAGATTTCGACACATTGAGACAAGAAGTTTCAACCCTCAAAGATCTGAGAAATACAGAGGAAGCCCTTAGTAACAGAATAGAGCAAGCAGAAGAAAGGATTTCTGACACCGAAGACAGAGACTTCGAACGCTCCCAAATGCTCAAAGAGGTAGAGAAATAGAAGGCAAAAACAGATCATTCTCTCAGAGAGCTCTGTGATAACTCAAAGGAAACTAATATTCGTCTTATAGGGATACCTGAAAATGACAAACAGGCTTCACATGACACAGAATCTCTTCTCCTTGAGATTATGAAAGAGAATTTTCCAGACATACCTAGAGACTCTGAAATTCAGATAGCAGATAATTTCAGAACCCCAGCACGACTCAACCCGAATAAGACATCCCCAAGGCACATCATAGTTAACTTCACTAAAGTTAACATGAAGGAGAAGATTCTAAAAGCTGCCAGACGCAAGAAATCCATTATATACAAGGGGAAGAATATTAGAATAACTGAAGATCTCTCTGCTCAAACCTTTCAAGCTAGAAGGGAGTGAGATTCAACCATTAACCTCCTAAAACAAAATAATTTCCAACCCAGATCCTCTATCCAGACAAACTGAGTTTCATTTATGACAGAGAAATTAAATACTTTAACAACATCCATATGTTGAAGAAATTTGCCATAACTAAACCAGCTCTCCAGGGTATACTCAGACCTATCCTCCATAATGACCAGCGCAAACCTCCACCATAAAAGTAAACTCAAGCAGAAACTTTCAACCACATACTAAACTCTACAATGGTGAAAGGACCCAAAATACCCACTACACATCCCAGTAGCTTATCTTTCGTTTCAATTAATGTGAATGGTTTAAACTGTCCTCTAAAGAGGCACAGGTTGGCTGACTGGATACAAAAACTTAAACCAGATATCTGCTGCATACAAGAATCTCATCTCACCTTAAAAGATAAATATAGACTCAAGGTGAAGGAATGGTCATCTATATTCCAGGCAAATGGAAAACAGAAAAAAAGCAGGTGTTGCGGATCTTATTCTCAGATACAATAGGCTTTAAGCCAACCAAAATGAGTAAAGATAAGGATGTACATTTTATATTTCTTAAAGGTAATGCACAAAATGACGAGCTTTCAATTATTAATATTTATGCACCCAACCAGAATGTGTCTCAATTTATAAAAGAAACTCTGACATGAGCAACTTGATCTCTTCTACTACCATAGTAGTTGAAGACTTTAACACTCCTCTAACAGTGTTGGACAGATCCTCCAAAAAGAAGCTAAACAAAAACATCATAGATTTTAACTTAACCCTCCAGCATTTGGACTTAACACACATCTACAGAACATTTCATCAGAACAAGTCGGAAAACATGTTCTTCTCATCAGCCCATGGATCATACTCCAAAATTGATCACATCTTAGGTCACAAGTCTAACCTCAGCAAATTAAAAAAAAAATAGAAGTTATCCCTTGCATCTTCTCAGACCATCAAGGAATAAAGGTTGAACTCAATAACAACAAGAATCTGCATACTCAAACAAAAACTTGGAAGCTTAACAACCTCAGGCTGAAAAATACATGGGTGATTGACGAGATTAAGCAGGAAATTTCCAAATTTTTGGAACAAAATGACAATGAAGACACAAATTACCAGAACCTATGGAACACTGCAAAGGCAGTCCTTAGAGGAAAATTTAGAACACTGCAAACATTCCTCAAGAAAATAGAAAGAGAGGAAGTTAACAACTTAATGGGACACCTTAAACAACTGGAAGAGGAAGAACATTCCAATGCCAAACGCAGCAGAAGAAACGAGATAACCAAAATTAGAGCAGAATTAAATGAAATTGAAAATAAAAGAATTATAGATCAGATCAATAAATCAAAAAGTTGGTTTTTTGAAAAGGTCGATAAAATAGATAAACCCTTAGCTAACCTAACCAGGAAAAAAAGAGTAAAATTTCTAATCTCATCAATCAGAAATGGTAAAGACGAAATAACAGCAGACCCCTCAGAAATTCAAAAAATCCTCAACGAATATTACAAGAAACTTTACTCTCAGAAATATGATAATCTGAAGGAAATTGACCAATACCTGGAAGCACGTCACCTTCCAAGACTTAGCCAGAATGAAGTGGAAAATTTGAACAGGCTGATATCAAGTTCGGAAATAGCATCAACTACACAAAAATTCCCTAAAAAGAAAAGCCTAGGACCAGATGGCTTGACATCAGAATTCTACCAAACCTTTAAAGAAGGACTAGTTCCTAAATTACTCAACCTTTTCCAAAATATAGAAAAGAAAGGAATACTACCCAATACACTCTATGAAGGAAACATCACCTTGATCCCTAAACCAGGAAAAGACCCAAGAAGAAAAGAAAATTATAGACCAATATCACTAATGAATATTGATGCAAAAATATTTAATAAGATCCTAGCAAACAGAATTCAGCAATGCATAAAACAAATTATACATCGTGACCAAATAGCCTTTGTCCCAGGATCTCAAGGCTAGTTCAATATACGTAAATCCATAAATGTAATCCAGCACATAAACAAATTAAAAAATAAAGACCACATGATTCTCTCAATTGATGCAGAAAAAGCCTTTGACAATATCCAGCATCCCTTCATGATCAGAACACTAAAGAAAATGGGTATAGAGGGAATATTTCTTAAACTGATAGAGGCCATCTACAGCAAACCCACAGCCAATATTGTATTGAATGGAGTTAAACTTAAATCATTCCCACTTAGATCAGGAAACAGGCAAGGTTGCCCATTGTCTCCATTGCTCTTTAACATTGTAATGGAAGTTTTAGCCATTGCAATAAGGGAAGAAAAGGCAATCAAGGGTATCCACATAGGGTCAGAAGAGATCAAACTTTCACTCTTCACAGACGATATGATATATCTGGAAAACACCAGGTTTTCTACTATAAAACTCTTAGAAGTGATCAAGGAATACAGCAAGGTATCAGGCTACAAAATCAACACTCATAAATCAGTAGCCTTTACATACACGAACAACAACCAAGCTGAAAAAATAGTCAAAGATTCCATTCCTTTCACAGTAGTGCCAAAGAAGGTGAAATATTTGGGAGTTTACCTTACAAAGGAAGTGAAAGATCTCCATAAAGAGAACTATGAAACTCTTAGAAAAGAAATCGCTGAACATGTCAACAAGTGGAAAAACATACCATGCTCATGGTTGGGAAGAATCAATATTGTTAAAATGTCCATACTTCCCAAAGCAATATACAATTTCAATGCAATGCCTATTAAAGCTCCATTGTCATATTTTAAAGATCTTGAAAAAAATAATACTTCATTTTATATGGAATCAGAAAAAACCTCAAATAGACAAGACATTACTTAGAAATAATACTTAGAAATAAAAACAAAGCAGAAGGGATCATGCTACTAGACCTGAGACTGTACTATAAATCGATAGTGATCAAAACAGCATGGTACTGGCACAAAAACAGAGACGTAGATGTTTGGAAAAGAATAGAGAACCAAGAGATGAACCCAACTACCTACCGCTATTTGATGTTTGATAAGCCAATTAAAAACATTCAGTGGGGAAAAGACTCCCTATTTAACAAATGGTGCTGGGAAACCTGACTGGTGACCTGTACAAGACTGAAATTGAACCCACACCTTTCACCACTAATGAAGATAGACTCACACTGGATTAAAGATTTAAACTTAAAACATGAAACTATCAAAATACTAGAAGAAAGTGCAGGGAACACTCTTGAAAGCATTGGCCTGCGTGAATACTTTATGAGGAGGACCCCCAAGGCAATGGAAGCAGTATCAAAAATACAATACTGGGATCTGATGGAACTAAAAAGCTGCACGGCCAAGAACACAGTAAGTATAGCTAGCAGACAGCCCTCAGAATGGGAGAGAATATTCACAGGCTATGCCTCCGACAAAGGTTAATAAACAGAATCCACAGAGAACTCCAACATATTAGCAAGAAAAGAACAAGTGATCCCATCTCAGGATGGGCAAAAGATCTGAAGAGAAACTTCTCTGAAGAGGACAGGTGCACGGCCTTCAGACACATGAAGAAATGCTCATTATCCTCAATCATCAGAGAAATGCAAATCAAAACTACCTTGAGATATCATCGAACTCCAGTAAGATTTGCCCACATGATGAAATCCCAAAACCAGAGATGTTGGCTTGCACGTGGAGAAAAGGGAACACTTCTACATTGCTGGTGGGAATGCAAACTAATACATCCCTTTTGGAAAAATGTTTGGAGAACACTCAGAGATCTAAAAATAGACTTGCCATTTGACCCTATAATTCCTTTAACTTGGTATATACCCAGAGGACCAAAAATCACATTACAACAAAGATATCTGTACCAGATTGTTTATTGCAGCCCAATTCATAATTGCTAAGAAATGGAAGAAGCCCAAGTGCCCATTGATCCACGAATGGATTAATAAATTGTAGTACTTGTATACCATGGAATTCTATGCAGCCTTAAAGAAAGATGGTGACTTTAACTCATTCATATTTACATGGATGGAGCTAGAACACATTCTCCTTAGCAAAGTATCTCAAGAATGGAAGAAAACGTACCCAATGTATACAGCCCTAATATGAAGCAAATTTATATCTTTCATGTGAAGGTTACAACACAGTTATTGCACAAGAAGACAGGGAAACGGGAGAGGGAGGGGAGGGAGAGGGTGGGGGGAGAGAGGATAAAGGGTGAGATTACACTTGAGTTGCATCTTTGAAGGGTCAGGAGAAAACTACTAAATGCAGAACACAAATGTTTTCACACAGTAAATGAGAAAATCTCACAAATGTTATGTCAAACAGGCGGATGAAATTATCTCAGATTGTATATGAAGCCCACACACTATACTCCATGATTGAACTAATGTACACAGTTATGATTCAATAAAAAAAATTAATTAATTAAAAAACAAACTGAGACATAACATAGAAAATAAATCTATGAAAATATATTCAATTTAACTGTTATATAAATAATCACTAACAAACTCAAAGATGATACAGTTATTTTTAATCTATTAAATTGCTAACACTAAAAAATGCATATACATTAATGAGATTCTGATAGGAGTGGCAGCTGTTTTAACCCTCACCTCCATACATGACTTCCAAAAATGTTACAAAATAACAGAAGAGTCAGTAAAACTATCTAAACCCAAATACAGAAATAACTACAAGGAAAAAGTACCTAAAATTTAATTTAATTTAATTTAAATTACCTAAAAGCATAAAATTTAAGACCAAATTCTAGCACATCTCATGCTCCACATCTCACATTCCCAGTGAATGTTTTTGTTTTATTTTATTTTAATTGTTTGGGATGCAGTGAGGATACAAAGAATTAGGTTATACTGATTGCATTTCCACTCAAAATTTTTATTTATTTTATTTAAAGGGAACAAAGATTAATATTGATCTAAAAACAAGGAAACCATTCACTAGCATGTGTGAATTCAGGTGATTATTTTTTAAAGCCATGGTTTCTTGGGTGAAAGGAAGAGACAAGAAAGGGAGAGGCACTTTTGGAAATTTAGAAGTAAAAGAAAAAAGAAGCACAAAAGAAAAATCTGGCTTCTACAAACCAGGAAAAAAAAAAAAACAAAGAGCAACCCTGAACTTTCAGAGGGCATACAACTCCTTCTGAGCTTTCAGAACAGACAACTTGGTTTTAGCTGATATTGTTAAGCTTCCTTCTGCCTCCACAGCAACACAAGAATTAAGGATGAAGAAGTAAAGCAAACACCTAAAGAAATTCTATTTTAATTATCAGAGACATATAAATCAAAACCACTTTAAGATATCATCTAACTCCAGTAAAAGTAGCCCACATAACAAAATCCCCAACCTATAGATGTTGGTGTGGATATGGAGAAATAGGAACACTTCTGTACTGCTGGTGGGAATGCAAGCTAATACATCCCTTTTGTAAAGAAGTTTGGAGAACACTTAGCGATCTAAAAGTAGATCCCTACTTTTGAATTCACACACACCTGCCATTCGATCCTGCAATTCCTCTACTAGGTATATATCCAGAAGACCAAACATCACTTTAAAACCAAGATATTTGCACCAGAACGTTTACTGAATCCCATTTCATAATTGCCAAGTCATGGAAGAAGCCCAAGTGCCCACTGACCCATGAAGGTATTAATAAACTATGGTATATGTATACCATGGAATATTATGCAGCCCGAAAAATGATGTTTACATGGATGGAGCTGGAACATACTCTTCTTAATAAAGTATCTCTAGAATGGAAGAAAAAGTATCCAATGTAGTCAGTACTATTATGGAACCAATATATAATCACCCACACTTTCATATGAAAGATAAAACACAACTATAGTCCAGGATGAAGTAGGGGCGGAGGAAGGTTGGATGGAGGGAGGGTAATTGGTGGGACCATACCTATGGTGAATATTGCATTAGTACTTGTCAAATCTATTAAGTGTAGAGTATAAATGTCTTAACACAATAATTAAGTAAAGTGAAGGCTATGCTAACCAGTTTGATGTAAGCATTCCAAATTGTATATAAAATCAGCACACAGTACCCCATAAATGCATTAATGTATATAGTTATGATTTAATAATAAAAAAGAAATTCTAATTTATAATATAAACAGATGCAAGTGCTTTAGATCTAAAATTCTTGTAAACTGTTCCAAATAATGAAATTAATGGATTAAAGTAGATTGCATACAAAGCTACTATAAAATGAAATAAACAGATAAGGATGTTCACCTTCAATGCTTCTATTCCACATAGTACTGAAAATCACAGTTATAGCAAACAGTCAAGAGAAAGAAACAAATGTCATCTGAATTCAAAAAGAGGAAGTCAAATAATCTCTGCTGATGATATGACCTTATATTTACAAATGCTAAAGACTCATCCAAAAAACTCCTAGATTTGTAAAGCATCAGGTTACAAAATTGACATGCACAAATCAGTAACATTTCTATACACTCAACATGAGCAAGCTGAAAACCAAAGGAAGAAAACAATCCCATTTGCAGTATGTACAAGACAAAACAAAACTAAAAGAAAGAGTGAAAAAACACAAAATACTTAGGAATATATTTAACTAAAGAGGTGAAAGATCTACAAGAAAAACTACAAAACACTGATGAAAGAAATTGTGCACAACGCAATAAAAGTGGAAAAACATCCCATGATCATGAATTAAAAGAGTTAATATAGTTGAAATGACCATACTGCCCAAAGTAATCTACAGAATCAATGCAATTCCTATCAAAATACCATCACTTTTCACAGAATTTTTAAAAATCCCATAATTTGTATATCATCAAAAACTGCACAAATAACCAGAGCAATCCTAGGCAAAAAGAACAAAACTAAAGACATCATGCTACCGAACTTCATACAAGACTACAGGTACAGTAACCAAAACAGCATGGTACTGGTATAAAAATAGACACATAGAAGAACAGAACAGAAGAAAGTACTGAGAAATAAAACCATATAATTACCTTCAACTTATCTTCAAGACAGTGGACAAAAACATACAGTGGGGAATAAGACACCCTCTTCAATAAGTGGTGCTGGAAAAATTGAATAGGCACATGCAGAAAAATGAAACTGGATCTTTTTCTCTAATCACATACAAAAATAATCTCAAAATGGATTAAAGACTTAAAGGTAAAATATAAAACTATAAAAACTTTAGAAGAAACCTTTTGAGTTTTTCCAAAAAGATTTTGGGAAAAAGTCTTCTAAATACTGTCATTGGAAAAAAATTATGACTAAGACCCCAAAAGAAATGCAAAACAAAACAAAAACAAATAGAACTTAAATTAAAAATTTTCTGCATAGCATAAAAACAATATTTGATGAGTAAATAGACAATCTAGAGAACGAGAGAAAATATTTCCAAACTATATACCAGATAAAGGGCCAATACTTAAAATCTATAAGTAACTCCAAATACTCAGCAATAAAAAAAAACAAGTAACCCCCTTAAATAGTGATCAAATGACATGAATAGGCATTTTTCAAAACAAGATACACAAATGAAAACTTATGAAAAAATGCTTAACATCACTAATCAGTGCAATACAAACTAAAACTACAGAGATACCATCTTACTTACAGTCAGAATGACCATTATTTAAAAAAACAGATGGTGCAGATTCAATGAAAACAAAACGCTTATACACTGTCAGTGGAAATGTCAATTAGTACATTTTTATAAAAAACAGTATGGAGATTACTCAGAGAACTAAAAGTAGATGTATCATTCGATCTCCAGCAATCCCACTACTGGGTACCTATCCAAAGGAAAAGTATTCTTTGTATCACAAAGATACTTGTACTCATTCCAGTACAAATATCCTTATGGTAAAATAATTTGTTCTTCTGCGTAAATACCTAGTAATAGGACTTCAGGATCAAATAGAAGACCTGCATTTACGGCTCTCTGAGGATTTGTCATACTTCTTTCCAAAAAAGGCGATGTTACACTTCCAGGGTTAAGGGCTCAATTATGACTTGGTCTTTACTCAACAAACAAAAGTAATGTAACCTAATCTTATGTACTCTTATATTAATCTGAAATAATAATTTTAAAACGATACCTGCACTCATATGTTTATCACAGCACAATTCACAGTATCAAACATATGGAATCAACCTAAGTGCCTATCAACTGAAGAAAAACGTGGTATATATATATATATATAATGAAATACTACTCATCCATAAAAAGAATGAAATAGTGTCTTTTACAATGACTTGGATGGAACTGAGGCTATTATTCTAAATTAAGCAAATTGGGAACAGAAAATAAAATACTTCATGTTATCACTTCTAAGAGGGAGGTAAGCTATGGATAAGTATACATGGTTATTCAGAGTGAATAAACAGACATTGGAGATTCAAAAAGGGGGAGAGTGGGAGACAACAGAAGGGTGAAAAAATTACCTGTTGGATATGGCACACTCTATTTCAAATGATGAGTATGCCTACAGCTCTGATATTACCGCAGTACAATATTGCCATGTAACAAAACTCCATTGCACCCCCCCATATCTCTTGAAATAAAAGGAAAAAATCTTTTTAATTTCCAGGAAGAAAAAAAATGAAAATGAGAATTAAAACACCTTAGCTAATGGAAAACTCTGCCCCTCTACCTTCAAACAAAACACACATGAAGCAAAATGAAAACTGTAACGCAGCACTACGAATTGATCTGAATATCCTCAAATAAGTATTTGGGGGATTAAACACCACCTTGAATCAGAAATTCAAAAGTTAAAAAGAAAGGGACATAGTAACACTTGAGAAAGAAATGAAAAAAGAGTTCATTGAACACAGGAAATAAGTAAAAGAATCATCGTAGACAAAAAGACTAAAATAAAGGTAGCCAAGGTAAAATAAACTAAAATAAAATTTAATGAGGGCATTGAATAAAGGAAGTAAAGCAATCAGAAAATGAAAATGAGATAAAGAAAATGCATCCAAAGTGGTTGAAGGCAAAGAAGAATATTGTTTCTTTAATAAATACACAAAATTTCAGTCACTAAACTTAGAAAATAAAACAACAGGATAATATTAATATTTGGAAAAATTCAGAAACAGTTTTTACTAATAAAGAAAAAAATGAAAGTGTTCATCAAGTGCCTAGAAAAATTAACACAGAATTATCAATTCTGAGACTTAACTCAACAAAAACTATTTGACTTTAAAGACAAAAATAAATCTTCAATTCTTGAAAATATAAATATTAGTCTCTTACAAGGTCCAATGACTTAATCTAGCACCAGACTTCTCCAAATGATCATACAATGTAATTGCACTTTTAAAACGCTTAAGAAAAAAAAATTGCCTACCAGGAACTTTATATCCAGTCGACTTGTCCTTTAAATATCAGTGCTATTGGGAAATGTATTTATTTATTTATTTTTAATTTTTTGTGCAGGGGGGATATATTTAAACATACAAGACCCAAGGATTGACATACTTATAGTCCCCCTTTTAAAGCTGATAAAAAGGTCATACTTACTCAAACAAAAGATGAATAGACAAATGGAGGCAAAAAGGTAAATGGTGGACATTTAATATAATTAGCTGCAGATCTAAGAAAAAATGAAAATGGAAATGAGGATATAAGTGTAATATATGAATATTATATAATTTGATAAATTAAAAATGATACAACCGAAAAGCTAAATGGAGCCACTGCTTCTGGCTATCATAACCAAAGTAGCTTCTGGCTATAATAACCAAATGACCAGCTTTACCATGCCATCATGAGCTATTAGAAAATTACACAAAATATAGAAAATAATGGTTTTAAGATATTGAGCAAGCCAGGCAGAACTGACTTGGGGGGAAATAATGAAGTGAACCCTATGATCATGCATTAGACTCCAGTTCACAGAGGAAGGTCCCAAAAGATCATAATGTTCTCACTAGATTAAGAAAAGTTAGGACAGAGGTCAGGGGCTGTGACACCTACAATTTACAGGGCAGAGTTGTGGAGTTAAAAGTCTAGGAAAAGAAAATCTCCAGAAATCACCAGAAAGCTTCCATTTATGGGTAATGTTGAATATTAAGCCACATACGCAGAATGGTAAAACTTCATGGGTCCAAGCAAGGAGAAATTAATGGAGAGTAATAAGATAAATTATTTCCAAAACTCCCAAAGATTTGGGAGACATTTGACTTTCAAACAAACAGAGTGGAAAATCTTTATTGAATATCCAGAGCATTTATTAAAGACCCATGAATTGTCAGATTAACAGTAGAGCTAAATTAGCTCTGTAATTAATAAAATGTTTCAACTGCATTCCTATTGACACATTGAGCTGGATAATTCTTTCCTGTGAGGGTAGGATTTTTATGAGCATCTCTGGTTTCTCTTCAATAAACAACAGTATCAGCACCCCATAACAACCCAAACTGCATCACCCTTAGGCCTAGAACTAGTTACACCCACTGTCTTAGCATAAATGCAACTCTAAATCTACCTCCCTAAAGCCAGAAAATATTAAGGTAATATTACCTTAGAAAAGGTAATATGAAAGTCACTACCTAACAGATTATATCCAACCTAAATTGAGTACAGGTCAGTACTCAATTATGATAGAAATGTCAAAATTGTTAGCAACCAACCTAAAATTACAAAATGTGTGAAAAAAGCAGGACAATCTGTCTCATAACCAATGAGAAATAATAAATAAATGAAAATAAATAAATAAATGAAATAAATAAATGAAAGCCATGCAACAGAAACAAATTTGAAAATGAGATGATATTAGTGGACAAGCAATTATAAAATATCCAGAATTTACAGAAAAACTAGAACCCAGTTAGGAGAAAAGTTATTTAAGAAATAATCTAAAAATTAATTTTTACTAGATAGGAATAATACACAGTGTGGAAGTGAGCAGAAGTTAAAAAGCCTCACCACGGGGTGGTACACGCTTGTCCTAATCAAGCCACACTTAAAGAAGCACCCAGTGTGGTTCAAGTTAGGGAAAAGTGGGGGGAACCAGCTGGAGGTTTGCCATAGGAACAACTCTCAGGAACAACAGGAGGAGGGCAGCAGGACTTATGTCCAAACCTGGATTCACACCAAGGAAGTGAATTGTAGGGTACTCTCCATGTTGGAAGTCTGGGATCACATTATGGCTCTAAATCCAACAGGAATTAGAAAATTTACAAAGGAAGTTAAGGATAAAACCAGCTATCACGATAGCTGGTGCTCAGTGATGGTAGAAGAATCTGCACAAAAAGAAAGGGGGCAAAAAGATTGTAAATAGGTTTACTAAGGAGTTTCAACTCACTGGAGCATAAAATGAAATACTTTTCCCTGTCACTAATCTCAGTCCTTTTCCTGAGTCTGAAAAACACTGTAGGCAAACAAAACTTTCTGGTTATTTTCAGCCCTGAGATACTCACGTCCCAGCCCCTTTTCAGACTTTTTCCCTCTACAGATCTACCCTTAGAGAAGGAAAGTTTGGCCAACCTCATCCTTCCAGCCATAAGTCAGTTTTATCTTTCTTTGCAGGAACCTAAAACCTCCACAGGCTCTTTTGTGGTATCTCTGCACTTGATTTCGATTAGCACAGTGCTCCCAGTCTTCCAGAGGAACCACAGTTGATGTTTTCTTTATATACATAAAAGAGAAAAAGGACAAGGAAAAGTGGTGATGGATAGTAAAGGAAGACTTACGGGAGAGACGCCTGACCCTAATAGTTGGTGCTCATGAAAATAAGAGGTGCTAGCTAGCATCCTTTATCTCTAGCTTGGAGTCTTTACTACAATTACTAAATTGGAAGCCAATAGGAAAAGTCAACCTCAATATCCTCTACAAAGGGAACTACAGTGAACTCAGCACCGTGCTGAAGATTTTGTACAACTTACTAAATCTTTACAATAACACTGGTAACACAGTTTATTTATTCCCTCTTTGAAAATAAAGAAATTACAGTTTAAAAAAGATAAGTAAACCTGCCAGATACTATTTAAGCAGTTTATGATAGACCTGAATTTATACTCCTGCCAATCTCTTTCCAGAGCTTTTGTGTGATATTTTTCAGTGTTGCTACAAATACACTAGAAACATCCACTTTCAATATCACGAGTAATAATAGCTAAAGGAATTCACTGTCTTTGTGAGAATCTCAGTTCAGTGTAGACTGTTTCCAGTGATTCTAGCTGAGCAGAGCTCGTGAAGGCCAAAGTAAAAATTTCTCTCTGTAATTTTGCTTTCTCCAAATGCAGTCTTTGATGATTGCATTGATGTCATTTCTATTCGTTTGTTGGGTTTTTTTGTTTTTTTTTGTTTTTTTTGCAGTTTTTGGCCAGGGTCGAGTTTGAACCCACCCCCTCCAGTATATGGGGCCAGAGCCCTACTCCTTTGAGCCATAGGCACCACCCCAGGAAGAGAGGTTTTTAGTTATTTTTTGAAGACTTTTATTTATTTACTTTTTGTTGTTGTTGTTGCTCCATTCTTGGTATATAAGGCTGGCACCCTACTCACTGAGCCACAGATGCCACCTATTCTTTTTTCTTTAATTTTAATTTTTTGTTATTTATTTATTTATTTATTGAAACAGAGTCTCACTTTGTCACCCTGGGTAGAGAGCTATGGCTCCATCATAGCTCACAGCAACCTCAAACTCTTGGGTTCAAGTGATCCTCTTGCCTCAGCCTCCAAAGAAGCTGAGACTACAGGCACCCATCACAATTCCCAGATAATTTTTTTCTATTTTTAGTAAAGATGGGGTCTTGTTCTTGTTCAGGCTGGTCTTAAACGTCTGAGCTCAAGCAATCCACCTGCCTCATCCTCCAAACTGCTAGGATTACAGACATGAGCAACAATGCTGGCCTCATTTTTTTTTTAATTTTAAAATTTTTTAATTTATTTTAAATGACAAGTAAAATTTATATGCATTTATGGTATACAACATGATGTTTTAATATACGTATACATTGTGGAAAGGCTAAATCAAGCTAATTATGCACAAAAGACCTACATTTTCCTGGGGTCTTAGTGGTTAACAGCTTTCCTCCTCAGCAAATATTTCATAGCCTCTTTTACATCTTTATTTCTTAAGCTGTAGATTATGGGATTTAACATTGGGGTCACTACCCCATAAAACATGGATACAAGACCTTCTGTAGCTTGCAGATGGCCTTTACCAATCAGGTCTTTGGACTTGGGTTTCGCATACATAAAAAAGATAGTACCATAAAATATGATCACCACAGTCAGGTGAGCTGAGCAAGTGGAAAAGGCCTTGCGTCTCCCAGCAGCTGAGTTCATTCTCAAGATAGTATAAAGGATGAACATATAGGAAAAAAAAATGACCAGTAATGGAAGAATTAGGAAAGCAATATTTGATGCTGCTAGGGTAACAATGTTGAGGGATATATCAGCACAAGCTAGCTTGAGGACAGCTAAGATCTCACATAAAAAATGATTAATAATGTTATTTCCACAGAAAGGTAACCTCATGGCAAGTGATGTTTGCACAATTGAATTGATTCCACCAGACAGCCATGACACAGAAGCCATCAGGACATACACCGCCTTGCTCATGATGATGGGGTATCTCAGAGGGTTGCAGATGGCCACATAGCGGTCAAATGCCATCATGCCGAGAAGCAAACATTCCGTTGACCCCATTGCAAACCCCAAGAACATCTGCACTGCACATCCAGGGAAGGAAATGTTTCTTTTCTTTGAGATCAAGCTCACCAGTGTTGAGGGTACGGAGGAGGATGTATAACAGATATCCAGGAAAGAAAGGTTGCCCAGGAAGAAGTACATGGGAGTGTGAAGACGGGAATCAAAGATGCTTGCTATGATCAGAACACCGTTTCCAATTAGAATCACTAGATACATGACTAGAATTAGAGCAAAAAAAATAATCTCGAGTTTTGGATAACCAGAGAGTCCCAGAAGAATGAATTCTCTCACAAATGTCTGGTTTATCTTGTTCATGTCCCAGATTTCAGGATGTCAAAGAAAAATCCAATATAAAATATTTCCACAGCCACGCAACAAATGTAACAAATGTCTCTATTGTGAAAAGGCAAGTGTTTGTTTGATAACTCTGTTATTAAGTTATCTTCAGCAATGTTTGTGCCTATATTACAACCATACGAGCGTGTTGACAGTTTCTACACCCTGCATCTAACCAAAGATCAGAAGCAAATTCAGAAACGATCTTCCTTACTGTTGAATGCATCCTACGTTGAGTCTTCTAAAAGAAGTTTAAATACTGGGCTGTATAAATTGCCCTAAAATATTGGAGACAATAAACCTGACTTCATTTAGACAAGGTCAGTGAGAGAGCAGTGGGAAAGGCAAAAGATAACAAAGACTGGAATTTTGATCTGGTTTGTAACAGAAATGTTCAGAATTTTAAAGTAAGTTTAATTTTTATGAATATTGGTTTATTTACCTAGAACCCTAGGTCTCTTCCTAGGCAGCTAAGTGTGCATTTTTATAGCACAGACATTTAATCATAGTTAATTAAACCATATATAGTGCAGTTTGACATGTGTTCAAAGGTAAAGGTTTTTCTTGATCTCACAGTAACAACCCACTCTCACTGTGTGGCTATGGCCTCTGACAAGACCGTTGTGCAGACTGACTATCTCTGCATATAAATGATGAAGGATCTTTGAAGATCAATATGGCATCTCTTCATTTGTTTTATTTGTGGCTTCAGAGTTATTCTTGATAATTTGTTTGTTTAAGTGAGCCTGAAAAAAAGAGTAATAATGGTTACACATATTTGTGTGTATGTGTGTGGTACTTAATACCGCACATAAAACAAATGAATCTTTTCATTATTCCTAATTTTTTAAAATATGAAAGACAGAATGGGCTAAGTTATCTGGTCTGCATGTAAAAAGTAGAAATTGAAGCTTAGCTCTTTGGCAATGAAGTCTAGAGCTTTTTGAACTATACCTACAAAAGCTATGCATTCTTTTCCCAATAAGTATTTTTAGCCTTGGTTTTTTTTTTTTTTTCTTTTTTTGGAGTTTTTGGCTGAGGGCCTGGTTTGAATACACCACCTCCAGTATATGGGGCCAGCGCCCTACTCCTTTGAGCCACAGGTGCCGGCCCTTTAGCCTTGTTTTTTCATATTCATAAAAATTACCTAATCATCTTTTTAAAACATAAATTCTATTTCAATAGGTCTGGGGGTGGGCTTAAGATTCCTTATTTCTGCTAAGTTCCTAGGGTATGCTAAAGCCATTAGGATGAGGCCACATTTTGAGTAGCAAGAAATTGATTTGTTTATAGTGACCTGGCAGATTATCCAGATATTTCTGATTCAAATAGATTTTCTTTTGTGTGATTATATGAATTGGTTTAACAACTTGGAAAATGACCACGAATACAATTATTCTGTTTGCCACCAAAATTCAGGGCAACATCTCACATTCAGTATATTTCAGAAAATTATACTTTTGAAACATAAATTTTATAAAGGCAGGATAAACTTTTGGTAAATTATTATATTATGTGTAAATATTACTGATAGACTAACTTGAACATAGTCCTGTTCCCAGCTAAAGAAAAATGGAAAAAGTATGACACAATGTGTTTGCCATGAGAAAGTCCACAACTCGGTAAGAGAAATAGAAAACTACATATACCACAATTTGATATGAGAAATATGTGGCCAGGGTGAATAATAAGTATTCCCAGAAAGAGGAGGTAAAAATAAATAAACAAACGAACAATTCAGGAAAGAGTTCTGAAAGCTTCTAGACTTGGATCTGGAGGCATAAAGCATGGGATCATAAAGGCGAACTAGACACATCTGTACATACAGAAAGCATGAGACAGGCTGGAAGAGAAGGAAGTGTGTATTCCAGAAGGGGCAGCAAGTTCAGCAATGTCTTCCAGTAGCAGACTGGCAGTACTTGACTTTCAGACAAGGGAATTTCAGTGGAAACACATGTGAAAAAGTATTTAGGAAGGAACATACAAAAGCCCAATGTTCAAACAAAAAAATTGACATTGCTTTTTGTAGGAAAAGGACCTGTTTTTAGACAATACCAAGTATAAGGTGAGTGTTCAGGGGTGTCCAATCTTTTACCTTCTCTGCCATACATTGGAAGAGGAGTTGTCTTGGGCCACACATTAAATACACAAACACTAACGAAAACTGATGACAAGAAAAAAAGGTCTGTGTATAATTTTTGCAATATCTGATTCCATAGATGAGCAAAAAAGTCCTCACATAATGGGTGTGTGACTTGCAAGCCACAAGTTGAACACTCCTAAACCCTTCTGTGATCTGAAGGCCCTCCAACCTAGACAGCATGCAATCTGAGGTTATGAGGTTTTAAGCAAATAGGCGACAAAAGCAACGAAGTGTTTAAATTAGCTAAGTTATCTGGTGTGCCTGATATATACACACATACACATGCAAAATCATCTCTCCATATTTGCCAACAGTTTCAGGTTAATCAAAATTGCATGTCTAGGGTGCACATGAACTTAAAGTTTTGAGGATATGAGCAAAGACCAGACCCACTACTCTTACACGGCTTAATGACAGGCAGGAAAATTTCTGTGTGGAGTATAATGTCTTGAAGTCAGGAACCCCACTAGACAGTGGGATTCTTATTTCAGAAAACAATTTAGTTAAAGACTATCAGGTAGAAAATTTCAACTTTGAAAAGGGTCACAAATGAGAGAATGCTGAATAGTCAAATGAGAAATGAGAAAATTGAGTCTTAAAGAAAATTCTAATCTCTATTTACTCAGCTTAAGGCCAGAAGTACACTTTAAAAACCTTTTCATTTAAATTTTTAAAAATCACTTAAATTTTATTGCAAACTTTTATGCACCAGATACCATGCTTAAAATTAATTTACTTGGCTGAGGTCACCTGGATAACACCAGGCAGAGACAAAATACAATGCTGTTCTCCTCCCACTGCTTCCATGCCTAACAGATAGCAGTAAAATATTGATAGAAATCATGGGTCAGCCACAGAGAAAGGTCAGTGAGCACCACAGATAAATTGAGATTATAAAGGCAAACTTGACTGTACCCAGTTAAGAATTCACAAAGAGAATGATTAGACTTGAGCTCTTAGTACTTCTCAACATGGAGGAAGGCTCATGGCTTTAGGATGGAATCATGCCCCAGATTACTGCCCTCATTGTGAAATGATTCTATACTCCCCCTGCAATCTATATACCATAATAAATCACAATTCTCCACAAGTGGTAAACAGAAATTGGAAAAGAGACAGGAGCTCTCTGAGCTTCCCAGTCATGAATGCAAAAGGAAAAAGACAGCAAGACACTGGCTTCCCAGTTCCAGGAAATGTGGTGATCTTCCAGATCCAGGCTGGCCCATCCAGTCCAGGCCTGGAGAGCCTGCTGGTTTCTCCTTCCAGACCACGCATGTCGGGCTACCTCAACTGCCTCACCTGACACATGCTCCAAACTTTCCCCGCCTGAGGAGAAATTCCCTCACCAATTCACCTGAAGCCAAGCCTGTCTTGAGCCTTTGGTTTTCTTGTGTTCTCATCTCTTTGCATCAGTTTCCTTATCTATTGTGAGACGAGAGACGTGGGGAGGGAGCTTGCCTGTGTTGTTCATCCCTCTACAGCTAAGTCTAACATAGTGGCTGCACAAACAGGTGGGTTTTGACTGAATGGGGAAGGTTTACTTTCTAGATTCTTAAGAAATGTCCCTGTTCAGGACTTTAATATGCACAAATTGTTCACTTGCAACAAGGTCTCATTTAAAAAAAAAGAAGCATCTTTCTGTCAGTATAACAATATGTCATCTTCTACAGAGATTAACCAGTTAATGCACTGCCAAGTAACCTAATCCTCGCCTGAGTGAATTGACATGTAGTTAAACATATGAAAAAGTGCTTGTGATTTAGAAACACTAAGTCCTACGTTTGAGGTTATTTTTTTCTTCTAATATGTAGCCTCAGTTGTTTTTTTTTTTTTTTTTTTTTAATTTGTACAACAGTGATAGAATTACAGACCTTACTTTCTCACAGATTTGTTTTAGGAAAACAATCTGATAGTATATTAAAATTGTTTTATGGATCAACTAGCACTGTACAGATAATAATGATAACATTATTATCCTAATTGTATCCAGTAATAATAATAAATTGGTAGCTGAATTGCCTAATGTTGTTCGCATCATAAATCTATATTTAATAATATCTTTATGGATTAAACAGGCCTGGCTTCATGGTATTCAGGACTTACCTTTATAGTCATAAATGGTTTCTATCTCCTAAAAGAATCAGTTACTATCTTCTTGGCATTTATGTATGTCAGCATTCTGAATTAAGGTCAGATTCAACAAAAGATGCCAGATTCCATAGATGTAGAAGAGTAAAGATTTGTTATTCAACACTTATTGTAATTGTTCCCCAATTCCCAAAGTAATTTAAAGTTGGAGTTAGAGATCTGTGGGATGGAGAAAATTCTGGTGCTTCAGGGACAGTGTCCCACAGACCCAATTAAGATTGGAATATATTGTGACTAAACTAAAACTCAGAAATGCAATAACATTCTCCTGCCTGTGTAACTTTCAGAAACAGGAGCAAATGTTCCCCAAACAAATATGAAGTGTGAGAGGTTTTAGTTTAAAATATATTTACCAAAGTAAAGTAAATTGAAAGGGCTTAATTCAAATAACTACTAAGATAAAATGCTAGAGTTGAAAAAATTATCTAGATATTATGAATGAAATAAAACATATTTACTATAATTTGAAACCGTTGATTTTTTTACATTATCTTTATTATTTTTGATAAATTAATTTTATTCAGGATGACATTGCCAACCTCTTTTGGAATGAAAAGAAATACAGATGAACAAGAAAATAAGTAAATCAACAGAAAGATATGAACCCATATTTCTAAGGTCACAATGATAAAAATTTAAGAAAAAGGTCCAGAATGGATAGTTTAGAGAATGAATAGATAGACATCACATTATTGTTTTAAGCAAGTCTATGAATCTACATTGCAGATATTAACCTTAGATTTTCACTGTCATTTTCTAATACATGTCACATTTCACAGTTAAATACTTGGATTCTGAGAAAAACTACTTAAAAAGTAAGGGCAATATTTATGCATGCACATGGACATATATAACACAAACCATAGTATGTATATATTAAATGCAAATGGAAATGGATTAGGTTTGTTTTTATAAGTTTATAGACATTAACAGTCAGAAAAATATAGAAATATTTTAGTAAAACCTCTCTTGTTATAGATGTAAAATTGAAGTAAAAGTGGTGACATAACATTTCCAAGTCAGTGTTAGTATTTGAGTTAGAAAGAATTAAGAACAGTCTTCCTCATTCAATAGAGGAATAATACAATGACAATAATGATGTGAATTTTTACTGAGTCACAGACAATAGCTAACAGAATCATCTGAAAATGCAGGCTTTCTATGACTGGAAGATAAAAGATCCTTGCATGGGGTGGTAAATTGTGAGGCACTTTCATTTATGAAGCTGAAAAGAGATTATCAAGTGGGACTTGTCTATATCATAAAACTTCCTTTCTGAATTCAGAAAAGTACTAGAATCAAATGGAAGCCTTTATTTTCTCTTTGGAAGTGACTTCTTGAGAGCATATGATGAGAGAACATGGAGGCATTCAAGCAATCGAACAAAGTAGGGAAATAATATGCATATTATTGTCCTTCCCCTAAGTGGAAATATTCCTGAAATTTAATTTACTTCTCAGCAAAAAGCAGAGTCTAAGTGCAGTTATGAGTTGGCTTCTGAATGAATCCAGGCAGCACCACAGCTGGCAAGTCAGTTCCACTGGCTGCTATCCTGGCTTCCAGTGTGACTGAGAGAGACACACTCAATCTGAATTTGAGTTTGCATGTCTGCATATAAAGCAGATACTACTACTACTGGTGTGTGCCTAGAATAAGAGTATTATTTTAATGTGAATGTTGGCCACCTAATTAAGAAACTCCAAATACAATTCAACAGTGATATACAGAGCATCATAAAAAGTAGACTAATCATGTACATTTCTGTGTACAAAAACCTGGACCAACATAAATTTAAAGGAACAACTGAAACCCCTGCTTACAAAACTGGAGAATGATAAGAAATCCTGAACCTACGCCTTTCTTAACTGAATGAATATGTATTAAAACTTAATATACATGTGATTACAGGGAGATCACCATTAGATATTACTGAAATGTTGTAAAAGATATGGAGAAGCTAGTGGGCACTCAGGCATTCAGAGAAACTTCTTTCTAAAAATGTTTATCTGTTCTTTTGTTGGTGGGTCACTCATTGCATTTGTAAGTTCTAAAATAAGCATCATTTACTGAACACAATGCCATGACAGCACATGTAAATGTTACTACCACCCATATTCCTAGGGAAATGATGCTATATATCATTCTTTCTTTTTACATATTTAAACTGGAATTAATGGTTTCTATCTTTTTACTACCTAGTGGAGGATGCTGGCCTATATGCTCATACTTATCCAACCCTATTCCACACAACTAAGAATCAGTAAAGGGGAAACGTTGACCATATTTGTATTATGCCAGTGTATAGCAAACTAGAGTTCTCGGTGAGTTTGTAGCAAACTAGAGTTCTCATTGATTCTAGCTGAGCATGGTTAGTGAAGTCAAACAGTAAGAGTAGCTCCCTCCCTAACTATGGTTTCTGCCAAACAGTTCTCACTGATTTACCTATGAGTCCATCTTTGTGCCTATTACACAAAGACCTATGTTTCTGGTATTGTTAGCGAATAAATTTTTGGTGTAGCAGATATATTATAGCAGATTTTACATCTTTATTCCTCAAGCTATAGATTATAGGATTCAGCATGGGGGTCACTACCCCATAAAACAGAGAAATTAGCTTGTCTGAAGTTTGCAACTTGTCTTTTCCAATCAGGTCTTGAGACTTGGGTTTTGCATACATAAAAAAGATGGTACCATAAAATATAATCACCACAGTCAGGTGAGCTGAGCAGGTAGAAAAGGCCTTGCGTCTCCCTGTGGCAGAGTTCATTCTCAAGATGGTGTAGAGGATGAACATATAGGAGAAAAAAATGACCAGAAGAGGAAGAACTAGGAAAGCCATATTTGATATCACCATGGTGAGAATATTAAGGGATATATCGGCACAAGCTAGCTTGAGGACAGCTAATATTTCACATGTGAAATGATTGATAATATTATTCCCACAGAAAGGCAATCTCATGGCAAGTGATGTTTGCACAATTGAATTGATTCCACCGGACAGCCATGACACAGAAGCCATCAGGACATACACCACCTTTCTCATGATGATGGAGTATCTCAGAGGGTTGCAGATGGCCACATAGCGGTCAAATGCCATCATGCCGAGAAGCAAACATTCCGTTGACCCCATTGCAAACCCAAAGAACATCTGCACTGCACATCCAGAGAAGGAAATGTTTCTTTTCTTTGAGATCAAGCTCACCAGCGTTGAGGGTACGGAGGAGGATGTATAACAGATGTCCAGGAAAGAAAGGTTGCCCAGGAAGAAGTACATGGGAGTGTGAAGACGGGAATCAAAGATGCTTGCTATGATCAGAACACCGTTTCCAATTAAAATCACTAGGTACATGAATAGAATCAGAACAAAGTAAATGATCTCAATTTTGGGGTATCCAGAAAGACCAAGAAGAAGAAATTCTGATATAAATGTGTGATTAATCTCACCCATATCATCTGCTTTCAAGATAAAAGAAGGTTTAACATAAACTATATTCCCTGCCAAGAAATAAATGCTACAGATTACCTGATCGTTCTTTTAGAATATATTAGGACTGCTTGCTTAAATTCCTAACATACGATTATCTTCAACAATGTGTCTAACTAGATTACAATAAGATTAGGATGATAGGAGTGCCTATACCCTATCACCAATATGTTAAGATTTACTTGTGATCAGATATAGACCCACAGAAGTAATTCTTTCTGCTGTTGAGGATGTGTTCCGAGTTAAGGACACTCTCCAAAGTTGAGGTTTCCAAAACCCCTGATTAATTACCAACTATAAGCCTAACTTCTTTATTTTATCTACCCAAGAAAACAAGTAGTGGAGTAGGAAAAAGATTACTCAACAAATCCTGGAATTTTAGTTCTGAAATTAGCAAAGTGAGTAAAGTATCATAGCAACATTGATTTTTTGTGTATATATATTTTTTCTAGGCCTGATACTGCATACCTTATATTGATAAGTTTAATAGTGTATTATATATACTGTCATAATAAATTGAATAATATAACCTGAAATTTAACATCTATTTAAAGGTATAGGTAGTTGTTGATCTCGTATTTCAGCCCACTCTTAGTATCTTGTGACAAGACCATTGCATAGATCAGTTCCACACAAATGTGATGAAGAATCTTTGGTGAACATTAAATAGTATCTTTACATATTTTATTCTGTAGCTTAAGAGTTCATCTTCATAATGTATTCATTTAAGTCAACCTATAAAACAGCAATGTTTAATATTTTATATAAAAGTATATATATTGCTTTATAATTTACAAAGTATAATATTCTTTATATATCCCCATTTTTTAAATAAAAAGATGGAACTTCACCAACATTAATCAGGTAGTTAATAATAAAGTTGAATTTGAAGCTAATATCTTTGACAGAAATGTCTAGTTCATGGATTCACTAATTTTCATATTCCTATGGAGCACCTGGGCTCCTAAGAAACCTTCAGATTCTCTTTTAGTGTTCAGGCAGGGTTTAAGATTAAGTTCTCAGGTAATGCTTATGCAACTGGCACAAAAAGCACTTAAATATCAAGGCTTTAATCTACAATGAGTTGGCAGATTATCTAGATGTTTCCAATTCAAACCAGTTTTCTTTTGCCTATTTATAGATTGGTATAACAACCTGGAAAATATGAAGAACATAATTCTTTTGCATTTTGCAGAAAACTCCAGATTAACACAATATTGTTAAGTACTCTTTAAAAATGTTACTGAAGGACACATTTTTAAAAAGCAGAGTAAACTTGTACCAGACTACAATAGTTTCAGTGTATTACTGACAGCTTACCTTGAACTCAGTCATGTTCCAAGCATAGAAAGGATAAATACAAGAATAATGTAAAGTGCCTGCTATTACAAGTGCACAAGTCAGTGAAGAATAGAGGAAAAGTAGCTATGAGAATATATAATAAACACCGTTACATTCTGTAGCCTGGGTGAAAATTATAATTTTTCCCAGGAGGAAAAAGTTTATGAGAAATAGATCAGGCAAGAAAGAACTAAGGAGGAGTTTCAGATTTTGAGTGAATCTGGAAGTATGAAAAGGATTAGACAGGTTTGGAAGAGACAAGGGATATCTCTAGAGTCAGAAGGTGAGACAAAATTAGAAATAAGCAGATTGGCAGTGCACTATTTTTGGACAAAGGAGTTTCTGTGAAGGAGTGGTGGTAAGCACACCTGAGAAAGATAGGATGACAGGCATGAACAAAGGCTTTAAAATCAGACAGGGAATTTGGTGCTTCTTTTAGTAAGGAAGAAGTCCATCACTAGAAAGTCGAGTATGGAGTAAGTACTTAGCCTCTGTGACCTTAGCAACCCTCTAAACTTGACATTATATGTGTATAATGTGGTATTATACATGATTTTTATCTAGAAATATAACTTGAGGAATTAAGATATTTAGATTAGTGGGGTTATCACTGATTGCTGGATAGATGTGAACATTTATCTTTCCACAATCACCAGCAGACTTGACTTTGGTCAAAATCACAAGTTAAGGCCTTGTGTGCTAACAGTTTGGAGAATTCCAGCACACGCACTCGTCCCCATTCTGTGGTGTAGTTTGTTACGTGGCAGTAGTTGAGAATATTTCTATATAGCAGCTGTTTCTGGGGGTCAGAAATCCACAGAATTCTTACTACAGGAAAATTTTGTTACAAATACACACAATAAAAATATTTAAACCTTGAAGGAAAAGACAAAAAGGGAATATACAATCTCAATCTTACAGTTGAAAGAACTGAGTCCACAAGAGATTATTAATTTTTCTTTATTCAGCTTAAGGCAAGAAATAGGGAAGAAAGTAAGGAAGGAGGAAAGGAGGAGGAAAGGAGAAAAGGAAGAAAGAGAGAAAGAGGAGGGAAGGAAGAAGGAAGGAAGGAAGGAAAGGAGGGAGGGAGGGCGACAAGGAAGGTGGAAATATCTTTAGGTCATTTATTTAACCTACTTTTATTACAAGATCCTGAGTGCCATATTTTGTGCCAGGGTCACCTGGCTAATCGTGGGGATAGATCCAAAGTCCATTCTCTTCATATTACTATTCTTCCTGACAAGTACAATTAAAATCTACATAGAAATAATGTCAAAAATAGAGAATGGTCAGCAAGAACCATAGAAAAACTGGTATCACAAAGACAAATTGATTGTAATGATTCAACAGTGCCCAAAGAGAAAAAGGACTATTATTCTAACTACTACTTACAATAAACCAAAATTCTCCTAAAATGGAGTACAGAAATTGGTCAGAAAATGAAATAAGAGACATGAGCACTTGAGTAGCCTAGTCACAAATGTAAAAGAAAAAGACAGCAAATTCAAAGACATTAATTCAAATCCATCTTATGCCAGGCCTGTTTTTCTGCCTTCAATTTTTTTCTGTTCTTTCTCTTCATGTGGAATTTATTGTAATATATTGTAAGGTAACAAGAGACATGGAGAAGGAGCTGGCTCATCCCTTTCACAAATAAGTCTAATGCAGTGGCTGCACATAACAATAGGTTGTGACTGAATATGAGAAGGTTTACTTTCTAGGCTCTTGAGCAATTTCCCTAGGCAATATTTTGTGGATTCATGAGCATGACAACTTTAATATGCCACACTTGTTACTTTATAGGTTTAATTTTTTTTAAGTATCTTGTAGTCAGTACTAATAAGCTGCCATCTTATACAGATAATCACCCCATTATGTACTTTAAGAGGGATCACCTGATACACAAATGAATATGTAAGATATGGGTTCATCAGAATAGCAAATGCCTCAGACTAGAATCAAAATCTTTGAAGTTCTTTGCCTGTAATTTATAGCCTCAATTTTCTTATTTGTAAAATAGTGATAAAATTATCCATATTACTTTTCTTTCAGGTATATTATAAGGAAATAATCAGGTAGTACAGGGAAATTGCTTTAAGGATTAATGAATATAATACAAATAATAATTAAATAATCATAACACAGCATATTTTGGCAATAATATATTGGTACCTATATTGCTTCAGGTTATTCAGATTAAAATTGATATTGAATAACAAATTTAAATATAGATTGAGTTTACTTTAGCTTAATGATAATAGTTTCATGGATTCAGGACTTACCTTCACAGTGATAAATTACTTCCACTTCCTAGAAATACCAGATATCTTTTTCTCAGTACTTAGCCAGAATTCTGAATTAAAGTCAGGTTCAACAAAAGATGCCAGAATTCACAATGTGGAAGAGTAAATATTTGTTATGTAATGCTTATTATAATTGTTCCCCAATTCTCAAAGCAATTTAAACTTGGACTGAGAGATCTGGGAAATGAAGAAACTTGTGGTGCGTCAGGGACAGTGTCCCACAGACCCAGTTAAGAGTGACACTGAGAAGATATTGTGGCAGAACTCAAGTTCAAAATGCAATAACATTCTCTAGCCCATCTAACTTTTGCAAATAGGGAAAAATCTTCACCAGACAAATTTTTTTTTTGTGGAGACAGAGTCTCACTCTATCACCCTCGGTAGAGTGCTGTGGAGTCACAGCTCACAGTAACCTCCAGCTCTTGGGCTTAAGTGATTCTCTTGCCTCAGCCTCCCAAGTAGCTGGGATTACAGGTGCCTGTCACAGCACCCAGCTAATTTTTGATTCAGTTTGGCTGGGGCCGGGTTTGAACCCGCAGCCCTTGGTATATGGGGTTGGCACCCCACTCGCTGAGCCACAGAGAGCTTTTAAGCTTAAAATTTATTTACCAAAGCAAAGTTAATTCTAGGTAAAAGCCTATTAATTCAAAGGATAATTAGTAAAATGAAAATTTTTAGAGTTGAGAAAATGATCTAGATACTATGAATGAAATAAAATGATATTTGCTATGAATTAAATGCATCATGTTTTAATTCTTATGCTTACCTAACTCTCGTACTTTTTGATAAACTAATTTCCCATAGAATTCTATCATCAAACATTTTTAGAATGAAAACAAATACAGATAAGTAAAATAAATAAATCCACAGAACAAATTTCTAAGGATATGAAAGTAAAAAAAAAAAAAGTCTAGAATTGATAGTTTGGGGCGTGAATTTAGATAGGTAACAGCACATTTTGAAGTGGTGTATTTTAATAAGTTTATTAAGCTGGATCATAGATTTTAATACTGAGGTTCACTTTACTTAGGTTTTGATAATTAATAGGTTGCTTAATAAAACAAGGGCAGTATTTATGTATGAACATAGACACACACAATAAAACAGTACATGTCCCAATATTGAAATATAAATAGAAACCTATCAAGTGTGTCTGATATTTAAAATCATAAGATCTTAGAGCTGGAAAATTCTGAAGAAACCAAACATTAAGATTTACTTTTTTTTTCAGCAAAGGCAACATCAACAAAAATAAATAGATTGGAATTAATTAAGCTAAAAAGCTTTTGCACAGCTAAGGACACAACAATCAAAGCAAATAGGTAACCTCCAGGATGGGAAAAGATATTTGCATATTACAAATCTGACAGTGGCTTGATAACTAGAATCTTTAGAGAACTAAAATTAATCACAAAAAAAAAATTGTACACAATCCCATCTATCACTGGTCAAGAGACATAAACAGATCTTTCTCCGAGAAAGACAGGCAAATGAACAACAAACACATGAAAATATGCTCATTGTCCCTAATCATCAGAGAAATGCAAATCAAAACCACTTTATGATATTACCTACCCCCAGAGAAAATAGACCACATCGCAAAGTCTCAAAGCTGTACACGCTGACATGAAAAGGGAGAGAAGGGAACACTTTTACACTGTTGGTGAGATTGCAAATTAATACAGCCTTTATGGAAAGAAGTATGGAAAATCCTCAAAGAGCTAACTGTAGACAGTCCATTTGATGCAATTCCATTGTTCCATAATCTGCCCAGAAGAAAATAAATCATATTATCACAAGGACATTTGCATTAGAATGTTTATTGCAGCCTAATTTACAACTGCCAAGACATGGAAGCAACCCAAGTGCCCATCAATTCATGAAAGGATTAATAAACTGTTGTATATGGATACTATGGAAAATTATTCAGCTATTAAAAATGATCATGACTTTATATCTTTTGTATATGCCTGGATGGAGTTGGAGAACATTCTTCTTGGTAAAGTATCACAAGAATGGAAATGCAAGTATCCAATGTACTCACTACTAATATGAATCTAATGGAAAAACAACTACATGGCCAGCTACAGTGGCTCACACTTGCAATCCTACCACTCTGGGAGGCCCAGAGAGGTGGTTGCCTGAGTTCAGGAGTTCCAGACCAGCCTGGGCAAGAGTGATACCCCGTATCTAAAAACAGCCATTTGTTGGGGTAGGAACCTATAGTTCCAGCTACTTGGGAGGCGGAGGCAAGAGGCTCACTTGAGCCCATGAATTTGAGATTGCTGTGAGCTGTGATGCCAGGGTACTCTACCACAGATGACAAAGTGAGCCTGTCTAAAAAAAACAAAAAAGCAAAAAAACACAACTATATGCCCATGTGAGAGAATAACATAATTATATTCAAGTGGGGGAAGGGAAAGAAGGAAAGTGGAGGGGAAAAGACAGAGAGGATTGGTAATTTCTAACCTGATGGATAACATTGTAAGGATGTACAGCACACCTTCAGGATAAAGGGCTCAAAAACTAAACTTGAACTTTACTTTAGAAACACAATGTAATCCAATTGTGTGTAACCTTATATTAATTTGATTTTTTTTAATTAAATTTCAAAAAGATTTATTGGGGTTTTTTTTTCTTTTTTATTGTCGGGGATTCATTGAGGGTATAAGAAACCATGTTACACTGATTGCATTTATTGGGTAAAGTTCCTCTTACAATCGTGTTTTGCCCCCAAAAGGTGTGGCACACCCCAAGACCCCACCCCCCTCGCTCCTTCCCTCTCTCAGATTTATTGTTTAATAGACTACTAAACTCAGACATGAAGTAATGAAATGTTTCAAAGTCACACCATAGGGGGCAGAGGCAAGATGGCCAGTTGAAGCCAGCTTTCCACAGAGGCTCCCATCCATAAGGAGAGTTAAAGGATAGAAGTTTAGCAAGAAAGCTGATGGTTCAGATCTGAGCCAAGATTCAAGGTTGAAGAATGTGCATCAACCCTGCTGAGGCAAGCTGCAACCTCAAAGATAAAACAAAAGGTACAAAATCCATCACCAAGCAGATAGGAGTCCCCTCTCCCATGAGAACAGCTCGCAGTATACTCCATACAAACAAGCAAGCAGAGTTCAAATATCCTCCATTTTATTCTATGGGAGTGACCCTCTGAAAACCGGACCGCCTTCCCCTACTATGGTGCCATGGCACTCTCCTGTCAGGCATAAAACTGTATAAAAATGTATATATTCTCTACCTGCAATTTTGAACTCCCAGCACTCCCCTCAACTCTCATCCTGAGGTCTGGAAGCCTGTCCCCCATGGAGTCCAGATTATGGGGCAATTTCTTGAGGGGTGTGGGTGAGGCATGGGCTGTTGCTGATTTGTGCTGATTCTCTGGCATGGGAGAAAGGAGAGGATGGTCAACTGAGAGGGAACCATACAGAAGAGGCGGTGACCCAAGGCACTGAGCAACAGCAGCAATGGGAACAATAGGGCTCACAGCCCTGGGGATATTTTCAAAGGACACTCCCAGTCTCTCTTGGCAACCAAAGGAAGCTGAGCATCTCCTCCAGTGGCAGCCACTGGCAGAACAGATCTGGTACGGAAATGCAGGACCCATGAGTAAAGAGTATGCCTGAGACAGTACCATCCTGGGTGGAGCAAGGGGTCTACAATATACACATTCAGAGACAGAAGACCCCCAGGGAAGAGCAGACTCAGAGGACCGCTTCACTGAGCCTGAGCACACCCAGCCCTCAGGGGATCAGAGCTGACACAAAGGTCGGTACACAGAGGCTGGAACTGACAGCTAAGTGTGATTTCTCACCACTTCCACCCTAACACAAACTGCAGACAAGACTGGGAAGTGGCACAGACAGGGCTAAGCTGCTCAAACAGCATCTGATCCACAGGGGAATACAGCCGGGACAGAATCAAATTCTGAGAGTTGTTCTGTTCTGTCAGCAACATCAATCAGTGACAGGGCTGGAACTGAGTGAACCACCACAACCCCCATTAAGCACCCAAGGTTGTTAGGCCTCACCTCCCACTGCCAGATAGTGGCAGAGAGTGGCGTCCTGGCTTAGGAGAAATAGATCTCCCTGTGACTCAGGGAGGCATAAACCCCTGGAGTATCTGCTCTTTGGAGGGAACTGGATCACATCCCTGTGGGGTTCTTAGTGACTGAGTGTGACAGAGGTGCAAGGTGGGGAAGGAGACTCAACCTTCCTGCACTAATTTATTTGCTGGGTGGGTCCTTCTGACTTCATGGAGCACCAGAGTGAGTCATACATGAGCTGCCAGCAGACCCCAACCCTGCTATCTAGTTGCCGGAGACCTTTTGAATTCTCCCACCTGGCTGACTGGGACAATTGATTTGGACCTCTTGAACTGGGCCAATCACCTGAGGACTATCCAAAGTTGTACACTGGGTACGTAATAGTGGAAAGGTTTGATTTTCCTTTTCCAATTGTTGCCTGTGGAGGTCAGGGTGACTCAATTGCTGGTATTTCTCCAAGCTGAGACGTAAACCCAGAATAACTGATACACAAGGGTAAGACAGGGACCAGCTGAAAATAAGACAGAGACACTTAGCCCCACCACACTAAGAAGGTCCCCAGTTTCTCATGCCATACCACTGTATGGGTCCTTGACAAAGATCTAGGGGAAAAGGTACAGACAGCAGTCCCAGCTTTTGGGAAAAGGACTGGCCAACCACTACTCCTGGAGCCCCCAGCCAAACTTCTTATATGCTCATCTAGCCAAATGCTGTAAAATAATCATGGGGTGGAATCAGTGGAAAAGCTCCAGTAACATGAATAACCAAAGTAGATCAACCACCCCAAGGAACAATTTGGCAGACACAATTGAAGATCCCATTCATGAACAGATGACTGAGATGTCAGAAATAAAATTCAGAATTTGAATTGCAAATAAGAGCAATAGAATAGAGGAAAAGCTAGAATTAGAATTCAAAGCGCATTTCAAAAGTTGCCTCAAGAATTCAACGAATTCAAAGACAAAATCATGAAAGATTCTGACACATTGAGATAAGAATTTTCAGCCCTCAAAGATCTGAGAAATACAGTAGAATCCCTCAGTAACAGAGTGGAACAAGCAGAAAAAAGGATTGGTGACATTGAAGAAAAAGCTTTTGAACACTCCAAAACACTAAAAGAGGAAGGAAAATGGATAGCAAAAGCAAATCATTCTCTCAGAGAGCTCTGGAATAATTCAAAGAAAACCAATATTCAGGGGTGGGAGGCAGAGCAAGATGGCTGACTGGAAGCAGCTTCCAAAAAAGGTTCCTGTCCAAAAGGGAATATAACCTACAAAAACTGCACAATTAAGCTGAATATAGGGAGCCCAGCCAAGAGAGAGAAGTGATTTCTGTGGGTCACCACTGATGAGACTGGCTGTGACCCCAAGAAAGCAAGCTTCAGGTACAAAATTCATCTGAAAGGAAGAGTGTCCGTCCTCTCCCCCAAGAAAGCTCTGAGTTTCTTGCTTTTCTGTTTCCTTTCTTTTTTTTTCTCCTCTTTTACTCCTACAAGTTTTCTACAGACAAGTGGTGAACTGTGGACCTCTTGTCTCACCCCATGGAAGACTGCTGTGGGAAGTGAGGTGTGTTGCCTCTGAGCACCCCAGTTTGACTCTGAAAACTCTATTGCTAGGCAGAAAAACTGAACTAAAGTTTTCCCCACAATTCTGAATATAATGTGCATCCTTCCCCCCTTACCAGATGAACCAGAAGCCTAACCCCCACTGAGACTGAGGGAGGAGGTCCCTCACCCCCACCTGCCAGAACAAGCGCCCCATCGGGAAAGACTCTGGGGGGGCCACAGTGAGCCTCCCTCCCCTACAGCCAGGGAATTCACAGGAGAGTGCCTGACCCTGTACCCAGTGCTTGCCGGGCCTCCTCCCCCAACAACCACACAGGCCTCCACCTGGCACCCGCAGGGACCACACAGGTCCACCCGTGGCCAGTAAAATGCCTGGCGACCATGCGGCCCTGCGCCCCAAGCCTGCAGGGCTTCCGCAGGCCTGCCTTCTGCAAGGAACTCATCCTGCAACCGCCAGGCCTCTGCAGGCCCACCCCCCAGCCAGGAATTCCCCTGGCAGCTGCCTGGCCCTGCACCACGTGCTTGCTGGGCTTCCGCAGTCCCACTGTCTGCTAGAAACTCTGCCAGCAACTGCCAGGCCTGTGCAGGTCTACCCCTGGCCAACTCCCCCTGTGACTCCCTCTGTGACTCCCCCTGTAACTGCCCCTGTGACTGTGCAGGCCTCCACCTGGCACCCACAGGGCCCCTGCAGGCTGGCCCCTGGCCAGTAAATTCCCTGGCAAAAGTGTGGCCCTGCGCCCCGAGCCTGCAGGGCTTCCGCAGCCCTGCCTTCTGCCAGGAACTCCGACTGCAAACGCCAGGCCTCTGCAGACACACCCCAGGAAAGGAACTCCCCAGTGACCACCTGACACTGCGCCCCATGCTTACTGGGCTTCCGCAGGCCCGCCATCTGCTACAGACTCTGCTGGCAAGTGTCAGGCTTCTGAAGGTCTGCCCCCAGCCAGGAACTCCCCTGGCGATTGCGCAGGGCTCCGCCTGACAACTGCAGGGCCCCCGCAGGCCCGTACCTGGCCAGGGACAATCCTGGCCACCTCATGGGTCTCCACATGGCACCCACAGGGCCTCTGCAGGCCAGGCTTCCACCAGAGAATCCGCCGGCAAACACCAGGCCTCTGCAGGCATGCCCCCAGCCAGGAACTCCCCCAGTGACTGCCTGGCCATGCATCCCACACTTGTCTGGCTTCTGTAGGTCTGATTTCTACCAGGGACTCCACCCATGATCGCCAGGCCCCCAGCCAGGGTCACACCTAGCAACTGTGTGGGCCTCCACAGGACAGCTTTCTTCCAGAGACCCATTCGGCACCAGGGACCCATTCGGCCAGGCCTCTTTGAAGGCCCACCACTCGCCAAAAACTTCCCAGACGACTGTACGACCGAGCACCCAACACTTGAAGGGCCAGACAGTGAAAAACAACCACGGGGTGGAATCAACGGAAAAACTCTGGCAATATGAATAATCAGAGTAGACCAACTCCTCCAAGTAATGACAAGGAAGACACATCACAAGATCTCCTGCATAGGCAAAAGGATGAGATGTCTGAAATCGAATTCAGAATCTGGATTGCAAATAAGATCAGCGGGATGGAGGAAAAGATGGAATTAGAATTTCAAGCAGTAATTCAAAAGGTGACCCAAAAGATGTCTCAAGAATTCAATGAATTCAAAGACAAAATGACCAAAGATTTGGACACATTGAGACAAGAAGTTGCAGCCCTCAAAGATCTGAGAAATTCAGTAGAATCCCAAAGTAACAGAATGGAGCAAGCAGAAGATAGGATTTCTGACATGAAAGACAAAGCTTTCAAATGCTCTCAAACCTCAAAGAGCAAGAGAAATGGAAGGCAAAAACAGATCACTCTCTCAGAGAGCTCTTGGATATCTCTAACAAAACCAATATTCGCCTCATAGGGATCCCCAAAGGCGATGAAGCAGCTTCACAAGACATAGAATCTCTTATTCATGAGATTATGAAAGAGAACTTTCCAGACATGCCAAGAGATTCTGAAATTCAGATAGCAGACAGTTTCAGAACCCCAGTATGACTCAACCCGAATAAGAAACCCCCCGGGCACATCATAATTAAGTTCACTAAAGTAAATATGAAGGAGAAAATTTTGAAAGCAACCAGATGCAAGAAATCAATAACCTACAAAGGGAAGAATATTAGAATAACTGCAGATCTCTCTGATCAAACCTTTCAAGCAAGAAGAGAATGGACATCGGCTTTTAATCTCCTAACACAAAATAACTTTCAACCCAGGATCCTGTATCCAGCCAAATGGACTTTCATTTATGATGGAGAAATTAAATATTTTAATGACATCCACATGTTGAAGAAATTTGCTATAACCAAACCAGCTCTCCACGATATTCTCAGACCTATGCTCCAAAATGACCAGCGTAATCTTCCAATGAAAAAGTAAACTCATCCAGAAACTTTTTATCAGATTCCAACTTCCACAACAACAAAAGGATTAAAAAGGTCCACTAGATTTTCTAAAGATTTATCAATATTTTCAATTAATGTGAAGGGTTTAAATTGTCCTCTAAAGAGGCATAAATTGGCTGACTAAATACAAAAACTCAAGCCAGAATTCTGCTGCATACAAGAATCTCATCTTACCTTAAAAGAAAAATTTAGACTCAAGGTGAAGGGATGGTCATCTATATTCCAGGCAAATGGAAAACAGAAAAAAGCAGGCATTGCAATCTTATTTGCAGATACAATAGCCTTTAAACTAACCAAAATAGAAAGGTAAAAGATGGACATTTCTTATTTGTTAAAGGTAATACTCAATATGATGAAATTTCAATTATTAATATTTATGCACCCAACCAGAATGCACCTCAATTTATAAGAAAAACTCTAATAGACATGAGTAACTTGATTTCTTCCAGCTC
>CAUYON010106753.1:0-31937 GCA_963573935.1 Arctocebus calabarensis | reverse complement strand
AAACAAACAAACAAACCGAGTTCTTAGCTATGAAGGGATAGGGGAGAGAAAGTACAGTTATAGGCATATGATTTCCCTTCATAAATATTCATGAGTTCTCTTATAGTTTGTTGAATATGTATGTATATTTGACCACCTTGCTTGATATTAAATCTTATTCCCTTTTGTCTTTGTTTTGAAGCACGTGTGCCTGGCTCCTGGCTGGGGCTCTGTTTCCCAACCTGTTGGAATGGCTGCCCAATGGGCTGGTCCCTTTATATGAAGTAAAGCTTCCTTTTTCCAAAGTACAAAAACTTTGTTAATTTTTTTATGTTAATAAGTATTATGTAAATCAGAATAATGTCATATAAAAATTATCGTGGAGTCACAAATAAAACTTATGTTTTTTAAATCCCAACGAGCTCATTTTACCAAATAATCATATACTAAGGGCTTCTAATTATGAAGAACACAGATTTGGGACTAAACCAAGCATAATAAATGCAGGCTATGATCCTCAAATGTTTGAGGCTTCACATCCTGAAATATTGTCTTGAGGTTCTGAACTGATCCCAGAGGTGGTTTCTAATTCTTCCTGGACCGTCTTTTCTAAAGTTTAAATAGATTGTTCTCCTTTGGGATTCTGACATTAACCAGCTGTAGCCAACCCCTCCTTGGTATCTGTTATGACGGGAGTGTTAGCTCCTCACAAGCTAAAACCCACAGAGTACACCTCTGGTTCATTTTCATTCATTTGTCTCCTTGCTGCAGAACTGTGTGTGCAAGGCACTAACAAGTTTTAAGACTATTTTGCCTGACCACATTTATTTATTCAACCCCTTTAGGGATGTATTGTTCATGAACAATGAGCAAGGCAAACAGCAGGAAGAAAGAGTGAGTGGCAGGATGAAGCAAAGGACTTGGATAATGAACTAAACATTTGGGTCATGAACCTCCCAATACTTGAAACTTGGTAGTACAACTATTTCAGCTTTTCTCTACTTAAAAAAAATTATAAACTGTTTTGAGCATTCAGAAAGTTAATAAAGGTTATTGTAATAAACATGTATGTGCACCACTCAGCTTCAATAAATCTCAACATGTTGTCTTTAGGACAGCAGAATTTTAAAGAAAATGTTACAGGTAGTTAAAATCCATTGGTTAATTCTTCCCAATCCCATTTCTCTCTTCTTTCTTAGAAGTTACCAATACCCTGTTTATCATTCTCATGCATTTTAAAAACATTTACTACATATGTATATGGTCATAAATAACACATAGAATTTGTTTTCATACCGTCTAATTTTATAGAGATGTACACTGTACATGTTGAACATGTTGTACAAATTTCTTCTATTTGTTCAGCATTAACTTTTTAAGATTTATCCATATTGACCTAAGGACTCCAGTTTAATTTCTTTTGAGGTCCCTTATAGTGACTTCATGTGACTGTCCCACCTTTAATTTAATCACTCCCTTCACACTGGTACACATTTAGGCATTGCGTCTAATTTTTGGCCATTACAAACACCCTGTGCCTATGCCTCTGTGTGTGCTCCCACCAGCGGTGTACATGGTCTCTGTTTTCTCTCTTCTTGCCAATTTAATTTTCTTGATAATCTAATTAGTGTAAAATTATATTCCCTGTTTTAATCATCACTCCCCTGATTCCTAGGTTCATATATTTAGTGGTCATTTGAGATTTGCCCATTTTTCTAGTATTTTTTTCATTTATCCATAGGCATTCTTTATATATTCTGCACATAAAGCTTCTGTCCTTTGTAACAATGGTAAGGATTGATAACTTGCCTATGCCTTGTCTTTAAATTTTAATTGTGGGCTCTTGTGTAGTAATTTTTTATTTGAATGTGTTCTAGTTCATTAACCTCTATTTTTTTGAGGGTTTGTGGACTTAAGGATCTTATTTCAGAAAACATTCTTTGCCTTGCTGTCACAAGGACATTCTCCTACATTTTCTTCAAAGTTTTGCTTTCCACGGTCATCTCGTGTCTGCACCTGACTTACACGGCATTTTGTAGAACAGTCGTTCTCCCGCACCATCATTAGTTTGCAAGTATTTACTATCCAAGGACCAGTCAATGTGTGTAATAAAACTAAGGGACTTGCTGCATTCTCCAATTTTCTTATACCGCTGGGCAACAGCGTAGACATCTACTAGGCCATCGTTGGATCCCACTGCAAGGTAAGAACCATCTGGAGAAAATTTCATTTCATGAATGACTTCTTTTCGATCTTTGATGTGAACCACTTCGGTCATATCTCTACAGGAATGAAAGGCAAAATGATAAGCAGCAACTCTAGAAATGGAAAAAACAAGCCAGGTTTTAAAATATATGTGTCAGAGTAAAGAAGTCTTTTGAAAGGGAGCAAAACCTATAGGAACTAAAGGATTAACTTTCAAGAAAATACACAAAACAGTATTATTTAAAATGTATGGTCAGTTTAGGGAAATAAACATTTTAAATAATACTTTGAGTTTCCAAAGTAAATACAAAAGAAAAAATAATGAAATGCCTATTTGTGATAGAGGTACAAATGTACAATGTGACAGAAAGAAATAAAGCCTAATATTTATAGGTCAGTAGGGTGATGATAGTCTACAATCATCTATTGTATATATGATACAATATATATATGATCCAAGTAGCTGGGAGAGAATGATTTGAAATTCCAGTACAACAAAAGAAACACTGAAGGCGACAGACATCCTAATTACACCGATTTGATCTTTACAAATAATGTAAGTGTATTAAACTATCACATGTACCCCCAAATGTACATTACTTATCAATAAAAAGATTTTTAATGAAGAAATGTACATCTGTTTCCAGGTTCAACTATACATTATTTTTCCCTAAAATTTTTGTTAAAAATTTTGGGTTTATAAAATTGTTTTCAAAATATGCCTCATGGAGAAGGTAAAATATATCAAGGTCAGCATAAAAACAAACCCTCCTTTTTATACTTTAACAATGAGAAACTGTGACAGTTAAGCTTAACACTTATTATTATTGTTGTAAAAGAGAAAGTAAACAAAGCCGAAGAAAATTACCTTTTTAAATGTTAAAATGTTAAGTCATCATTTAACTTCACTAGGAAAGGTCATTCCTGAATGCACTGGATCAGTGGAATATTGTGTATCCTTTCTGATCAGATTCCTTTAGGAATTTCTGCTCACATTTGAAAGCTCACTGAGGTGTTGTTTATTTTTTCTATAACTATGCAACAGGGTTATGACTAGCAGGCCCCCTGAGCAAGTAAAGATGGTGTCATCAGCTTCAAAACAAACTGAATGCATAAATAATGCCAAATATTTGCTTCCACATAAAAATCCCTCATGCTTGTTACCATTTATTCATAGCATTATAGTGTACTCTGTAACGTCATAAAATAGGTATGTGGGATTTTTTTTTTTTTTTGGCTTGGGAAATCTATCAAAAAGGATATCTGATAATTAGCCATCTTTTCACACATCACTAAGTAGAGAAAGAAAATGTGGCCCACCAACTCAGTTATGAATTATGTGTAGCTGGCAATGAGAATTTTGTGTAATAAATTGTGCCAAAAACATTTTTTAAGCTATATGGTAGTATTTAACTGCAAAACATGCAGTATTTAATTGACGGCTGCCTTTCTTTTTTATAGCCACAGAACATGTGAGCCCAGAGAACAACTAATGCATTCAGAGAAATTACAAGGGTGGGTCCTAATTTTTGTCCAGTAAAAATAACATAGGTTGTTAGTAAATAGGAAATATTCCATTTTAGTATCAGTTATGGGAGGAAGCAATCTTTCACTCAAGCTCACCTCTAAACACCGGGTGCTGTTGGACGTAGCTTTATTCATTCTCCCTCTTTTCTTGGCTTACTATAAAGCCCACAACCTCTTATCCAAAACCCCTGGGATCAGATGTGCTTGGGAATTCATTATTCATTAGATTTTAGAAAGCTGTACATACAATATACTATGTAACATCCCCAGTCGGGGCTGGGGTGGCACCTTGTATTAAATACAGTATTTCTACAGCAAATCACATGACACATGATTATTCCTACTAAGAGATTAAAATACTATAAACAGCCTCACATCAGTTCATTGGGTTAGGCTGTGATCCCAAATTAGTTACCAAAGAACTTTGGATTTGCAGAGTGTTTTGGACTTTGAGATTATAGATGGGGGATAATGGATCTATAGTATTCCTATTTGAAAGAATAAATGAATTTTTCCTAAGGTGCTGCCATGTATTTTGACTAGAAGAATCTTAACTTTTAACAAAGAGCATTTCTAGGCTATAGAAATACTCATGCCTATAGTCCCAGAACTCTGGGAGACCAAGGCAGGTGGATTGCTCAAGCTCAAGAGTCTGAGACCAGCCTGAGCAAGACTCAGACCCCCATCTCTACTAAAAATCGAAAAACTAGCCAGGCATGTGGCAGGCACTGATAGTCCCAGCTATTATGGAGGCTGAGGCAGGAGGATCTCTTGAGCCCAAGAGTTTGTGGTTGCTGTGAGCTATGACGCCACATCACTTCATACAGGGCGACAGAGTAAGACTCTATCGCACTCTGATAAAATAAAATAAAGTAAGATAAAATAAAAAGAACATTTCTAAATACTGATTTCAGTATTGGTACATGCCTGACTCGGAGAACGATGAAAGAGCCATCTTTCATGCCCAGGGCCAGCTGAGATCCATCCGGGCTAAAAGCGACACTGCGAACTGCTTCCTCCATGTTACAGCGGGCGATCAAGGCGTGGTCAGCCAGGCTCCACAGCCTAGACACAAGAACAAAGCAAAACACAAAACCAGCTTCTTGTAGTCATCAGCCAGCCCAAGGCAGGAAGGCCTGCTCACCACCGCGGTAATAACAGGACAAGACATAGTCCCTTCACACCAATGTCCTTCATTGGCGCCTGTCAGGAAATTCAGAAAGGTGTTTAGTGTATCTTTGGGTCATTTTCGTCATTTGAAAACATCCAGTAAGAAATATAAAATCAAGTAACATTCCCAAAGATTTTGAAATTCGTAGAATAAGGAAAATTCAAACACTCTTTGGAAATTAAATATTGTCTTTTACTTATACCAATGGTGGTTAATCGAACTTATAAAAAAATATGATTAGATGCTATTATTGTTAGTTTTTAAAGAAAACTCGGTGCCCTTCCAGCCACAGTTACATCATCACACACAGACTGAAGGACACATTACATTTTTGGCTTCCCTGGAAAGAAAATGTATCTGAGACAGAGAAGAGTGAGTGAGTGACACCCTCCCCAGGATGGTTCCATAGGTGGCTGTACAGAGCCGCGTGCTGTCACTCTCACAAGCTCCTGGGGACAGGTCTGCTGTTAGGGGGCAGACACTTCACAGTGCTTCTGGCCCTGGGAAAATGCCGAGCAAGGGGCAAGTGTAGGCAACGGGGAGCTTTCAGCAGGGTGGGCTGTGCGTGTTCCCAGCTCCCGAAACACCTAATCCAGGTACCGAACCAAGGGAACCCAAACACTTCAAAACACAAACATGGGCTAGTAGCAATGGTGCCTGGCCTCTACCTGTTAGTGTGTTTATCAAGACAGACTTCTATTAACACACTAACAACGTCTGTCGGGGCACCTTCAGCTTACAGTTCTGTGTCGGAAGGGCAAGAACATGTGTGTGACGTGTGGCAGTTTCCAGCAATGCATTCAGCCATCAGGAGGGATTGGACGCCCCTTCATGTGAACAGTTTACAGTTCCCTAAGGCAGCCTGTGCTGTTTGGCCTAAAGTTGAATATTCTCTTAATACCTCATTTATTATTCATAACCTCATGCTGTTTTTAGCCTTGTACTATTTTAAGCAATGTAAGCTTTGCTTTACCAGCAAAGAAACCACTACTCCTTAGTTAACTGTGCTATGCCTATGAAGTCACTAAGCTAATCTTTGCAAGAAATGAAGATTTTAACCCTTCTTCAATGTTAATACTTAAATAAGACAGATTCTGGCCCTCAAGGCTCCTGGGGGATGTTTGCTCTGTCACCCACATTCCACATTGAAGTATAGTGGCACGATCACAGCTCACTGCAACCTTGAATTCTTGGGCTCAAGTGCTCCTCCTGCCTCAACCTTCCAACTAGCTAGTGCTACAGGTGACTATTTGTAGGACAAGCTCATTTTTAATTTTTAATTTTTTATTTTTTTTATGATGGGATCTTGTTACATTACACAGGCTGGTCTTAAACTTTCCTTGCGTCAAGCCATCCTCCTTCCTCAGCCTTCCAAAATGTTGGATTACAGGCATGAGCCACTGAGCTGGGCCTCAACACAGTTCTTGATATACAAAAGCTGAGGGGAGGGTTCTCTTTTTTTCTTCTTTTTGTATCAAAAAGTATCACCTTGTCACCCTGGGTAGAGTATCACCCACAAACTATTACCTTGTCACCCTGGGTAGAGTGTTGGGGCACAGCAACCCTAAACTCTATGGCATAGCAACCTCGAACTCTTGGGCTCAAATGATCCTCTTGCCTCAGTCTCCTGAGTAGGTGGGGACTACAAGCGCCCACCACAACACCCAGCTATTTGTAGAGATGGGGGTCTCACTCTTGCACAAGCTGGTCTTGAATTCCTGAGCTCAGGCAATCCACCTGCCTCAGCCTTCCAGCGTGCTAAGATTACAGGTGTGAGCCGCCACGCCTGGCCCTAGTTGGGGGTTTTCTTGAAATCACTTCTTTCTGGATGGGCATGAACCAAATTTCACAGGTGTCTGAATAACTTGGTGGCATTGTTTTGACTGCTCTGAGAAAGCTCAGAGTAAAGTAAGGAAAAGGAAGGAACATAAGCTGAATAAACACTTCGTGTTTTTCACTGATTTTTTTTTTTTCAACTTGATGAGGTTTCTGTGCTTGGTACAGACTAAAAAATAGAAAAATGTAAATAATTTTTAATTATTTTGAGCCTTAAAGGAATGTAGTTATGAGGCCTGAGTTACAAGGCAGGCAGCTATATCCTAGGAAGCTATAACCTTTGTTTTTCTAATCATAGATTGGCCTTCTTCCTAACCCGAATTGTTTTGTAAAATGTTGTAATTAACTAAAGACTCCAGGGAACACCATCTCCCGCTCCACTGTTAATCTTCTTTATAAATTAAACCTTCCTCTTACTTTTCTCACACAAAAATTTCATGGTCATCACATTGTCTTAAGATGGGATGTTAATGCATTTTTAAACTAGAAAGGAAAACAAGCTATATGGAAAAGAAAACAAACAGTAACTACTTAAATCGTTATAACTCATAAACCAGCCTTCATAGACAATGTTATGGTCCTACTAAACTTCTTTCTCTGCCTATATAAGCAAGAACTTAATTTTTAACTTCAGAGCACTGACCCCATTCCTTTGGAGTCTGTGTTACCCAAATGGCCATTCTCAGCTTTATGCTTGAACAAACTCTAAAACTGGATTCTGATCCTTTTGCTTTTTTCAGGTTGACGAGGGGGAAAGAGCAGTGACCTTCAATGTAGTTTACAATGTTCCACTTTACTATGAGAACCGGAAGCAGTAACCACTCCATTGCTGAGTGGCTGCCTCCCACTCACGCACCTATTGTGGTCTGTTGTGCACAGACCTAAGCTCAGTAGTAAATACGAAAGCACTGAAGTTGGTGTTCACAGTCCTCATCTCGAACTTCTAGATCACATGTTCATTTCTTCAACAGTCACACGATCACTGGAAGCATATTGATCTGCCCCTTTTACCCAATGTAGCGCTCTCAGAGAACAAATGATCCATAGCAAGAACTGTGAGGCCCTAATAAAATCTGCCCCTTTCTCAGGTGCTGTCACTCCTCTGTGGTGACAGTGTTCTACATTTCATCTGAGGAGTTAAGAAGAATCATTTACTAATGTGCTAAAGACAATTTAAAAAAATCAGAATTTAAGTTCTAATGATGATGAATGAGAAAGTCTCTAAATCATGAAATTACTACATAGCCCTCTGCAGAGGACCAGAGGTACCAGGGGGGCAATATGGTTCCATTGCAGATGTGTTGGGGGCCTAAACCCTTCCCCCTCCTTCTCCCCTACAACAAAAGGCCTACCTGGCCCTGCCCCAAGAGTTCTGCTAGAAAGGCCCTAGCTGGCCGGAACTTTCCAGCAAGCTGTGGAATCTTCCTCTCCCTACCCCCAGTATAAAAATAAGCCTCCAACCACCTTCAGTGCAGATGCCATCTTTGCCCAGGCAGGTCTCTGTCCCCTTTTGTTAAACTTGGCCTCAAAGTCTCCCACCGCCCAACCCTTTTCAAGATGAGTGAGCCTAACCAGTATTCTGAGCTAGACAGGGAACTGGAAGCCAGCCTACCCAGTATCCCTGTACTTCCACTTCCAAAAACATTTTCGTGATTTGAGATGGAGCCAAGAAATAGACAGTAACAGAAAAATGCTAAGAAATTGACTTATTGAGCTCAGTGTCTTCATATTCCATTTGGAAACCATGCAGTTCTGTTCTGCCCTTTATCTTTCTCTTAATTAATAGCTGGGCGTGGTGGCTTATACCTATAATCTTAGCACTCTGGGAGGCTAAAGCCAGTGGATTGCTTGAGCTTAGGAGTTCCAGATCAGCCTGAGCAAGAATGAGCCTCCCATCTCTAAAAATAGCTGAGCATTGTGGCAGGTGCCTATAGACCCAGCAACCTGGGAGGCTGAGGCAAGAGGATTGCTTGTGCCCAAGAGTTTGAGTTTATTATGAGCTATGATGCCACAGTACTCTTCTACCCAGGGGGACAAAACAAGACTCGGTCTCAAAAAAAAAAAAAGAAAGAAAGAAAGAAAAAGAAAAGATAAAAAGCACATTTGGACAAAAGAAATCTATCTCCAGGAAGTCAGTGATGGTGGGGTGGTGGCTGCTGCTGGGGTCTCACCTGACTGAGCGGTCGTCGCTGCCCGTCACAGCCAGCGGCTTCTTGGGGTGCAGGGCCAGTGCCCAGAGCTCCCCCTCGCAGTGGCCCTGCAGGATCAACATTGGCTTGTCCCGCTCGCGAACGATCACTTCAAATATCTCGCTGTCCTGGGTCCCTGCTAGGAGGCGGTCTGCTTTCCAGCACACACTCCGGACGGAGAGGCCTAACAAAAGTCCATAGCACAGTCAAAGCACATCCTCACACCATTCTCAAACAAGAGGGAAAACGCCGAACGCAAATACCGTCTCACCAGGACAGCATCCAACACAACACATCTTAAAGGCTGGAGATGGAGAATCAGGTCTACCCCCAAATCAGTGTCATCCCCTTACTCAGGCTGGACGTCCCCCACAATCGAGTCTGTGAAACAGGGACCACTTCCTCTTGCCTGACTGAAGATAACGGTGTATTTTTTCAGTAGGGTATATTTTAAATACTACATCTTAAAATAAAGAGGAGAAATCAGTCTTTATGAAAACACAGCCTTCTTTGAAATAATTTCTTTCTGATTTGCTATGAAAGAGTAATCAGCTCAATCTTTAGGATGCTACGTGTTAAAATTATATGTAAGTGATACTACAGAACAGTTAATTATCATATTAGCAAGTTTAGTATGCATTTGATCAGAAACTAGACTCGTTCCACTAGATAAACAGATGTACTGTGTCCCAGAAATATGCAAATAATTCTAGTTTCAGTTTCAAAATACCATCAAACATTTGTCAATGAGGATGCTATTCTTCCCCAGCTTGACTTATGGAATCTTGTCTAAAGCATAGCACTCCTTTGAAGTCTAAATTTTTATTTGTGTAGTAGCATTTCATTCCCCCGAGGCAGATCCTGGGCTTACGTGCCAAATCATCATCTCTCGAACTTCCTAACGTTTCTTACTGGGTTAAGTATTTACTTACATAATAAATTTCCTCATGTCTGCAATAGAAATACAGAAGCGATTCCACTTTCATTACTACCTTAAAACAAGGTGAGGATCTGATAAGCTTTGAGAGCCGAGATCTGCCTCCCCAGAAGTCTGGGAACCCAGACTCTGCCCCAGCTCTCAGCCTGGCTGGAGACACAGGAGGAAGAGTCTCTTCCTCTCTGGGGACCAGTTTTCCCTTAAAAGGCAGACTGTAATTATGGAGACATATAATTTATCCAAATTGGAATTCCTGTAAAAACAAAAGAGGGCTCTCAAATATATTTAAGTTTGCATAAATCTCTAAAGTATTTTTTGAACTATAAAGTAGTTTTACCATATTAAAAGATCTATTGGCTTGGCGCCTATAACTCAGTGGTTAGGGCACTGGCCACATACACTGGGGCTGGTGGGCTCGAACCCAGTCCAGGTCCATCAAACAACAATGACAACTACGACCAAAAAGCAGCTGGGTGTCGTGGCGGGGGCCTGTAGTCCCAGCTACTTGGGAGGCTGAGGCAAGAGAATTGCCTAAGCCCAAGAGTTTGAGGTTGATGTGAGCTGTGACACCACAGCACTCTACTGAGGGTGACATAGTAAGTCTGTGTCTCAAAAAAAAAAATCTATTAAATATAGTTCTATCAAAAATATTTTCCAATACAAAATTCTAAGAATACCTTATCTCAAAATGGAAAATCCAGGACAAAGGGAGGTGCACAGGCAGAGCACAGAGGGTTTTTAGGGCACTGGAACTATTCTGCAGGATTCCAGGGGTGGATACACGTCATCAAACATGTGTCAAAGCCAATGGAACAGGGCGGCGCCTGTGGCTCAGTGAGTAGGGCGCCGGCCCCCTATATGGGAGGTGGCGGGTTCAAACCTGGCCCTGGCCAGAAACTGAAAAAAAAAGAAAAAAAAGCCAATGGAACACACAACACTAAGAGTGAACCCTAATGTGATCATGTGTCAAGGCAAGTTCGTCTGTCGTGGCATATGTCCCACTCTGGTGGGGGACAGGGACAGCAGGGGAAGCCACAAATACATGGGGGGAGGGAGAATACGAGACATCTCTATACTATCTGCTCAATTTTGCTCTGAACCTAAAACCATTTTTAAAACTGAAGTCTATTTTAAAAAACTCCAGGACAAATGCTAAGGCAGCTAGGATGCTTGGACAGCTGAAGGGGTAGTTTGGGGTACATGGACACCCTAACTGTAATCCTCTCACTCACCTGACAGTGGTCTTGAAAGAATCAAATGAGAAAAAGCATTTATTTAAGAGGAAGGTATCTGTCTTTAAGGCACAAGGCTGCATTTCCACAAGATAACTCTCTTTACTTCTTGCTCTGAATTCCTTACATGTGAAATGGAAGGAGAAAGCACAAAGGCAGATGTATTATTCCCGTGGCAACACGAGTTCAGGGTCAATCGCTCACCGTCCTCCAGGGCCAACATCAGGATGGGCTGGGTGGCTCCTGTGGCTCAGTGGATAGGGCACCAGCCCCATATACTGAGGGTGGCAGGTTGAAAACCCAGCCCTGGCCAAAATGCAACAAACAAATAGCCGGGCATTGGGCAGACGCCTGTAGTCCCAGCTACTCAGGAGACTGAGGCAAGAGAATCACCTAAGCCCAAGAGCTGGAGGTTGCTGTGAGCTGTGATGCCACAGCGCTCTAGCGAGGGTGATAAAGTGAGACTCTGTCTCTAAAAAAATCAAAACATCAGGATGGGCTTTCAGGGATGGGTGACAGGGACCAGAGCTCAGCTGTGGGGGACCACTCTGCCTCACAGCAACAACCTCTGACACTCTCCCTTTCATCCCTTTCCCACCCTCTTCAGGGGTTAGTTACCACTCGCGGATCAACACAGTCCCTGCAGGAGGTTGGCTGGAGGGGCTGGGTTGGTGGTCTCCCCAGGAGGCACTGCACCGTCTTTAGTTTTATTACAGAAAGAGTATAATGCTGTGCCCTTCAGCATCATCAGAAAGTAATGCGACTTAATAATATTCTAACATCGGCAAAAACATCAAACAATTTAATTACATTTATTTTCTGCCGCTTCCCTCTGGAATGGAAGGCCTGAAGCAGGAGCTGTACTGGTTTTGTTGACTGCTATGCTCTCTCTACCTCACCTGGTGGCTGCTGCCACGCAGCGGATAGTCCTTAGGATTGTTTAATAAATTAAACACCAAAAGCACAAACATTTCTTGAGTCCTTGGAAATACCAAGGAATAAGATACCATCCCTGCTCTCTGTGAGAATATTCTAAGAAGGAGGGATATATCCATTCCTTTATTCAAAATATTTTTACTCGGGAGGGTGATTGGTGGGATCACACTTAGCGTGCATCTTACAAGGGTACAAGTGAAAATTACTAAATGTAGAATATAAATATCTTCATGTAGCGATTAAAAGGCCATGAAGGCTATGTTAAATAGTTCAATGAAAATATTTCAGATTATATATAATGTCAGCATATTGTGCCCCATGATTGCACTAATGTACACAATTATGATTTAATAAAAATTAAAAAATATGTATTTTTACTCAGCGCCTACTAGGTGCCAGATGTCAGAGCTTGAGCAGTGAACAAGCCAGGTTCTTGCCTTAGTGGAGTTACAGTTTAAAGCAGGGCAGACATTTATAAGCAGATATCTATACACGAGAGACCAACTAAGTTCTTATAAATGTATACATCTGTATATATGTACGTATATACTCTATTGACGACACGTTTACAGACATACATCCCCAGTATCATTCCCAGTGGTGTGTTATATATTTTGGCTATAACTAAATATTTGAACGACAATCCCTTATTTATTTATTTATTTATTTATTTTTTTGTAGAGATAGAATCTCACTTTGTTGCCCTCGGTAGAGTGCCGCGGCGTCACACAGCTCACAGCAACCTCCAACTCCTGGGCTTAGGTGATTCTCTTGCCTCAGCCTCCTGAGTAGCTGGGACTACAGGCGCCCGCCACAACTCCCGGCTATTTTTCTAGTTTGCAGTTCAGCCGAGGCCGGGTTTGAACCTGCCACCTTCAGTATATGGGGCTGGCGCCCTACTTGATGAACCACAAGCGCCGCCCAACAATCCCTTTTTAATTTCATTGATTGCTTTAAAGACACTGCCCTTTTCCAAGCAGGCCTGGCATCCACAGCCTCACATTAAGCATGACCATACCAGTTCTCCCAAGCATGACCATACCAATTGTCCCTCCGGGCTCTAACCTGGTCACCCAAGTCCTGATGGTTTGCAAAGAGAAACTCCTTCTAAGGACCTGGTGCTGTATTTGGTCCAGTGTACAAATATTTACTGTCTCCATCCCTTCTTCCACTTTTTAATCTTACTGAGGGGAATAAATTCAGGAAAGTACAAAGAATATTATAACAACCTACTACCTAAGATTGACAACTTTTAATATTTTAAACACATTTGCTTTGTATTTTTTTTTTCTTTCAAGAGGCTCAAGAACAAGGATGAACCTTCCAACTCAGCTCATGCTGATGAGCCAGTCAAGTTAGATGCCACCCAGCGTTTTCAGACTGTGTCCCAGGAGTTCTCAGATTTCCAAAAAAAAAAAAAAAAAACTGCAGAGGAAGGAGAAAGCTGGGAAATTAAAGACCAAGAGGCAGCAGTTTGAGGGGCATCCTGCTGCCTTTCCCTTAGCACCTCACAGTCTGTGTTCCACAGGAGCTTTCATTTGAAAAAGGCTTCCACTGAATTAACCAACATAAGGGAAGTGTAAGCTTTATGCTTAGCAAAGGCAATGAGGCTAAACTGATATGGATTACTTCTGGCTGAATATAGGCAGAAGGAGAGAGAGAAGGAGAGAATTGCTACATTGTTTACAACATAAACTTAATGATCCGTGAGCATTTTTCTCTCAGAGACCAACTCAGTCTTTCCAGGAGCACTCAGTTCTTCAACCAGGTAAGTTGTCTTTTGTCAACCCCAGGCAAGGTGACAGATGTGGTACTGGGTCACTCTCATTCCCAGGGCAACCATTTTAAGCAGGAATTACTTCCTGGAGATCCATCGGTGGGTGGAAACTATAGTCAAGTTCCCTCCCGTCATCCTGTTTCCAACCTCTCTAAACCTAATTGTCCTTTTGCTCACAAGAGTAGCAGAGAGAGCTGTGTGGGGACGCCTCTGGGCGCATTCTGGAGAGACCGTGCTGAGTGGAAGTAATTCACTTCTGTCTATCGAGGTTTGGACAAAGGCAGAGAACAGGAAGGTGTCCCCACTTGACCGGGAAGCCATGGCCAAGCTATTGGATCAGGAAGGAAGTAAGATTCTTTATCTTCTGCCCTGGGAGTCAAAAAACATAACCTCTAGTATTTAAAACAGGGTTAGAAATCCATCGATAGGGAAAAAAAGCAGGAAAACCTATCCCAATGATTTAAAGCCACATAAATGCCCTTTTCTTGAAAAATACATGTCATGATAATTTCTGACACTATGAATTGAAGGCATTTCACCAAACTGCCCAAGAGTGCACATTGGGACACCATGGTCTCTGCCACTTGCGGTGAGAAATGTGGAGCTCTGGACTGTGCTTAGTACACACAGCCAGCAGATGGCAGTAGAGAGCAAAGCACCCATCTAAGCCTAAAAGTCCTGGAAGGCCAAGACCAAATTCTTACCAAGCCCTTTACCCTGGTTTTTATATTCACACCAGAAAGCAGGAAAAACAACAGCATCCTTCCAATCCCTTCTGCTACAGTCCTGAAACCCAGGAACTGGAAGATCTCGTCCATGAAAACAAAACAGACCTCATTACGGCAGGGCCCTGCTTATTCTGCTAGTTCACTGAATACTTAAGTGCGTGGATGGGCCCCTCCCAGCTGTGTGACTCTCTGCAAGCTACTTAATCTTTCAAATCTTCAGTTTTTCCACCTGTAAAGTACAAACAATGTTAGCACTCACACTTCATAGCATTGTCAGGATTCAGTGCCATAACTCTTGGCACAGTGTCTGGCACTTAGCAAATTAACGTAAGTTATTTTTACCAGCAGGGTTTTGTGCTGTGTTGGGGCCCTCTTATTAAGTTCCTGTCTCAGTGTAGAAGAGCTTGCTGTATGTGTGGTCAGAACCTCACCAGGAGCTCAGAAGCAGCTGCTGTGTGTCCCTTGAGTCTCTTATTCTTCCTTCTGTTACAGCTTATTTGTTGTTTTCCAATATAATTTGATGTGCTGGCTCTGCAGAGCCGCAGAAGGCAAGGCTATACTCCAACATGGAAAGAGAGAATAAACTAATTGGGGAACAAAATGGCCTTTTCTCCCAATTATTTGGCCCAAGAGGAGAAAACTGGCAGCAGGGAAAGGCTTGGGCCTTGATAGCTCATGCTGAAGGGCTATCTGCAGCTGTTCCCAAACCTCCCTTGCATCAGACTCTACATGGAACGTGTTTAAATGCTGCAGATGCCTGGACCCCACCTAGAGATACTTCTCTACTGAGCTGGAGAGGAACAGGGATAGTTATTTTTAGCTCCCCAGATCTACTAAGCCATTCCCCAGCTAGTGTGTTCTCAGACCTTAGTCAGACAGTTGACAATTCGGAGAGCCACACTGCATTGCTGGGTGATTCTAATACAGTGGTCCTTCAGTAGCACGATGGCAAACTCTGCCCAAATGGGTAGAAGAGCCCAAGGCCTGATGAACAAACAGCAAAAAGACAGTGTCACCGAGAAGTAGCCTCTGAGTCCAAAAAGCAAGCCCGGCAAAGTGAGTGGGAAGACTATCACCGACATCACATAGCTCTGTGCCCGTGGATGCCCATGACCACCTGGGAGGCAGCGCCACCATTAACACCATGGGCAGCATTGGATCGTAGGTGGACCCAGGAAACATCTGTTGAATAAGTGAGGAAATCACAACGCAGAAAGTTTACAACTTGCCTAACGTCACAGAGTAAGCAAGCAATAGAAATAAAATGAGGATTCCGGGAGTTTAAGTCAGGAGCAGACACCCATGAAGGTGTTTTCCCTCTATGAATGTACACCCAGGACCTGGTACTGACCGCGTGATGGCTGTCACCTACAGACCTCCCCTTGTTGAGGATACAGAACCACGGAGGGCCTTGGGTGAAAGAGGTACAAGGTAGAGAGAGGATAAGAGGGAGACACAGAGACGCTTCTCTCAGACTTAAGAGGGAGTGTTGGGGGCAGGTGTGGAAAGACAGGGACCTCCAAATTCCTTCCCCTTGCTGTCCCTCAGGAGGGAATGGCTGAGGCCACCCAGGCAGTCGGGAGCCTGGCCCAAGATCTCCCTACGCTTGCAGAGTTTCTGATGCCCTAAAGGTAATGCTGAAGCCAGACTTTAGGACCATGAAAGAAAGAAAGGGGGGTGGGGGTGGAGCCATGCATCTCCCCAGGGATTTGCAAGTGCAGATGATTTTAGAGCCCAAGTAAAATGGAAATGTGGGGCTCCTTGTTAAACAAGGATGAAGAATTTCAACGCAATGACAGCAAAGCACTCAGCCAGCCCAGCACCCTGTGAGGACACAGCCTTGTGTGACTGCCCAGATCTCAGGCCCAAAAAGCTGCCCAAACAGGGGACCTCGAGGGCCGGGCCGTCTGAGGACTGAGTGTGTGTGGAGTGCTCAGCACAGAGGCCGCCGCAGAGCAGGCGTTCAGTGCGGGGGAACTGCTGCAGGGAAGTCTCTCCACCTCACCACAGGAGGCCTGACCCAGGGACTGCTCCGGACCAGCCTGCATGTGACCTCCTCAGCGCTGCTGCTGCCCACGGCCTGCTGCTCCTGCCTGACAAGCACCAGCAGAATTCCCAGTGAAAGTCTCTCTTTACAAAATCCCTCGTTATTTCAAGCCTGCTCCACAGGACTCAAAATCAGGACCCTTGTAGGGTCCCCACAGCCTAACAGGACATCAGAAGATGGAAATGCACAGCCAAACCCACCCGGGAAGAGTGTTTACAGAACAAGCCAGTCTGCCCTCCACTCGCCTGACCCCACGTCACACATGGAGACTGAGCAAACGCCATGGTGCCCAGCTCCCAAGCCACACGCCTCTGCAGGACTCCTCCACCTCCTTAGAGAAAGACATTGAGGCAGGAAGACCCGGCCCAAAGCAAGTCAGCGGGCACACAAGGAGTGGCAGTACAGACAGGGAGCAGGGAGGGAAGCCACCAAAGGAAGCAGGGGAACCAGACAGTGTGCTTGTTGTAAGCAAAGGAGTCCTCGGGTCAAGAGCTGGTCTTTTGAATGTTCCCTCCCAGGGTTCCCAGCAGCCATGCGACCAGCTGGGATGCGTTCACCGTGATGCATTCAGCAGCGTCCCTGGCCTCTTCCCACAACTGTCAGCAGCATCCCTGCAGGTGTGACAATCAAAACTGTCTCCAATGCCACATGGCCCCTAGGAGGCAGAAATCCTCCTAGTTAAGGATTGCTAGGTTATATGACCCTCAACATACTCTGAGGAAGAAAAATGCTAATAAGAAAAATGAGCAGTGGGGAAGAATAACCTGGGCTCCACCTCCAGTCCTGCCCACCCAGTCGCCCTCTGCTCTGGGGTGGAGGGGAGCCGTCATAGTGGAGATCCGACCCTGCCACTCGCCTCCTCAGCTGCTCTACAACCTCCGAGTACTGGCCCTTGGAGGTCAAGCTTGAACACCACAGGTTGTCACAAAGGGCCCCAGTTATCTGTTCCTCCCTCTGTATCGCTGTCACTTGTGTGCCCCCACAGGCTCTCTGCTTCAGTTGTATGACGCACTCTTCAGTGTTTCACCTGACAGCTAGTTCCAGGGCCCCAGCATGTGCCAGGCACAACCAGGAAAGCTTGGAAGCTAGCAGTGACCAGAGATCCTTGTGGCAACAGACAAGCACAAGAAGGACATATAAATTATACTCGGGGTTAGGACGAGGTGAAAGGTCGGCCTGGGAGGAGGGGATCAGGAGTGCACAGGGTGGTGGAGGCAGAGTGGGCTGTAATCTTAGAAAAGGTCATTGGGACAGGCCTCATTTGCACAAAAGCTTACAGGAGAGGAGGGAAGCACTCATGCAGACTCCCGGGGGAGGAGTGCAGGCAGAGGGAGCCGCCAGGGCAGAGCGGAGGACAGCGAGGGCGCAGGCCATCAGGAGCACTTCGAGACCAATGGGGAATCATGGCAGGGTCTCAGGAAAGGAATAACGTGATCTGGCTCCTGTAAAGTTCAAACAGTCCCTCCAGCTGCTGTGCAGAGACTCACGGTGGAAGCAGGGATTCCGGTTATAAAGCAACTGTAGTGATCTGTGTGAAAGACGATGGTGGCCCACACCGGACGGGGGCTATGAAAATGATGACAAGTTGGGCATCTTGTGTCCTGGGGACTTCAGCCTCTGCAGGATCTCTCTGAGTTCGGAGTTTATAGTTCATTAGACACAGCAACAATTCACTAAGTTTGTACTGGTAGTTGAAACACACATACCCCTCTCCCCGTGCCTTGGCAAAATGTAATCATGACTAAGGCACGCTTTTGAGAACTGCCTGTCTAGTTCCTAGGCACACATATCGGACACTCAGATGCCTAATAAATGTTTACTGAATGGATAAGTGAATAATACATGTTATACTGTGTGAATAGTCACTGTATTCCTTTAGAGATAATTACTTATAACCATTATCTCAAAATATTTCATCATCATAGAAGTAACTCACTTTGGTCAACTTGCTTTGAGAATTATTTTTGGCTTTTCTTTCCACCACTATAAGTTATTTAAGCTTAATTATTTTACCTAGGTCATAAATTTGTTTTAAAATGATCATACTCAACATGCTCTGTTATCAAGGTTGGTGAGAGGTATGAGCTAGAATGCTAAGCCTACAATCAGCTCAAGGCTGCGACTCTGAGCCCCATCCCACCACGACGTGAGAGAGTTCTGCTTGCTGACGTCCAGTGTCTCTCCCAGCTTCAAAATTCCAGACTTTGAAATTCAATGAAGCAAGTATTATGGGCCACCATCTCATATATCTGAAATCCTTTGGGGCCAGGTGCATTTTGGAATTCAGAAAAGTATGGATTTTGGACTCATAATATGTCCTATTAGGTCTATACAAAGACACTAAATAGCCTCCTACCAGTTCAGGTCAGATTTTGCTACCAAATTAGTTATAGAAAATATCTTGGTATTTTGAACTTCCTGGCTTTTGGAATTGCAGATAAAGAATCTGGATGAAGTAGTTGTTGGTTTATACCCTCACATGTACTTGGCAGCACAGGAAGCTTGTTGGAGCACTCAGCGAAATCTGATAAGTCATAAAAGATGTACAGATCCACAGGTGGAATGAAGCACTGTTGTTCCCTAGGCTGGGAATGGCCTTCCTCATTATGTGCTGATATTTGCTTCCACTAAGCTTTGGGGAGAGGGGAGAGACCTCTGACAATCAGATCTGACCCTACAGATTCTGGCTGATATGACAGTGACCCACCTCCAAGCTGACTCACCCTCAGTCTAAAGTGGGGTAATTGTTTTTACCAGAAGTCAAATGTCCCAATTAGCTGAAGGTTGTCAACACAGATGTAAGAGAATTAATTAATAGTATCTCTTTATAATAAATCTATATTTTTCTTCTGAGCTTAGTATTTATCTTAGTTCATTTAAAAACTATTCTTTTGATGTCAAAGTGGCTCCTGAAGTCAACAGCTTCTTCTCCTGTTTCAGTAGGACGATGGCACCAAGGCCCAGCTGAGGACAAAGGAGGCTCCCAGAGGCCGCTCCCAGCCAGTTTCTGGTGTGGCCTTGCCACCCGCTCAAAGCTCTCTGAGTGTTGGTTGTAATCAGCTCTTCATGCAGGAGCCTTTCATTCCTTTAACCCTAGACCTGTACTCTGTTTCCCCACTAAGAGCTGGAATAACCCCCAGCATCTCTGTTCAAGTCCGACAGCACCAGTGGACTTCGGAGACAGTGGAGCCAGGAATGTCAGCATGGCAGCACTGGGTGGGTGGGTGGGGGGAATTCGAGGTGGTTGCATCGTGGACAGAAAGTAATAGCTAGAACTTAATGAGTTTTAAAAAGTATATTAAACCCATGATTTCACAGATACTGTCTAGCATGAGAAGTTAAAAAAAGATATATTGACATCTGTTTGAAGTTAAGATTCTGTTACTGAGTAGTGATTCTAAATTAAGAAGGAGTCTAGTCTAGGGCGGCGCCTGTGGCTCAGTGAGTAGGGTGCCGACCCCATATGCCAGAGGTGGTGGGTTCAAACCCAGCCCTGGCTGAACTGCAAAAAAAAAAAAAAAAAGAAGGAGTCTAGTCTAAAGAACAGGTTACCTATGGGGCTGCATGCTGAGCAGTCCCCGGAGCTCTTTCCTAACCCCTACCCTTCTCTTGCCTCCCCTGGGCTTGAACCAGAACATGGTGTCACACTGTTGCCCAGGGTAGAATGCCGTGGCATCAGCCTGGCTCACAGCAACCTCACACTCCTGGCTCAAGTGATCCTCTTGCCTTAGCCTCCCAGGTAGCTGGGATTACAGACACTCACAATAACACCTGGCTAATAGCTAATATTTCTATTTTTTAGTAGAGATAGGGGTCTCGCTTTTACTTAGGCTGGTCTCGAACCCCTGAACTCAAGGGATCCTCCCACCTCGGCCTCCCAGAGTGCTAGGGTTACAAGGATTACAAGTGTGAGGCACCAGGCCTGGATGGTCTTTACCATTCTTTTCTTTCTTTCTTTTTGAGACAGAGTCTCATTATGTCACCCTCAGTATAATGCCGCGGCGTCACACAGCTCACAGCAACCTCCAACTCTTGGGCTTAAGCGATTCTCTCACCTCAGCCTCCCAAGTAGCAGGGACTATAGACGCCCACCACAATGCCTGACTATTTTTTGGTTGCAGTTGTCATTATTGTTTAGCTTGCTCGGGTTGGGCTTGAACTCACCAGCCTGGGTATATGTTGTTGGTGCCCTACCCACTGAGCTATGGGCACCACCTGGTCTTTACCATCCTTAAAAGCACAGTCCAGTTCTGTGAATACAGGCCACTAGTCCTATCATCAGCCATCTAACATGCATGCTAAGCTCTCCCCTGACAAATGCTACTCCCAGGCACCACAGGTCATGTCCTACAACCGGCAGGCTTGTTTGAGGTTCTACCTATGCACTGCTGTACCACCCAGACCTGCTCTGATCTTAGCAAGGGGGAGTGTGTGGGAATCTGAGACTGACATAAGATTGAAGATAGGAGGTGACATAAGATGGTGCATGGGGTTGGTGCAATCAATACAAACCCTGGTTGTATAGATGCTCATTCAGAAATGCCTCTGAACTCTCCTTGGAGAGCGGGGGTCAATGACTCACTTTCAGGTAGGAAAGTATCGCAAGGTAAATTAGCCAGAGCTTCTGTCCCGATCTCCATACCTTAATTCTGAGGTCTACTTTTTGGGTGAGTTGAATGAAGTGACTGTCAAAAAGGACTCATCTTTTCTGGTTGATTTCCACAACATTTAGCCAGTTTATGGTTAATAAGCTAATCTCATCCAGCAAGTTGCTTTGCTCCTGGTTTCATGGTTCAAAATCAAACATTTTTATCTGTATGACTTTTTTTTTTTTTTTAAACACATTGCTCTTATAGGTGCTTCTATGTATTTGAAATATTTTTCTGGATAAAGTTTCACTGGCCCACACTCTCAGTCCTCGGAGAGCTTAAGGTCTTGATCATTTCCTTGTTGAGGCATTGAGGTGGACACCAAATTCTCTCTAACTCTCTCTGCTGAAAACCTCTGTGCCTGGTATTCAGAAACATATCCACACTAGGATCCTGAGCTTCCATAAGAAGATAACAGTCCAGTCTCATGTTAGCTAACTGTAAGTGTATGTTTTTGCATTTCACGGATATATAAAGAAGCTGGCCTCCAGGCACAAATAGAAAGTACAATATTCAGCTCACTTCCCTGTCGCTCAAGTTTTAAGTTTGGTTGAAAACATTATTTAAGGAGGATGCCTGAAGGACACACAGCCCCTATTTTTTTTCTCTGAAATTTACCTGAGGCAGGTAGAAAGCACCATGTATGGCCACATGATTTGGCCCATGGAACAGCCTCTATGGCAACATCGCCATCAATCAGATTGCATCGAGGGGCTTCCTGAGGGACCCTCAATGAGTAAAAGGTCACTTCAGGGCTTTGGAGACCTCTGGGCTTATGTCACAGGGTCCTCCTCTAGGGAGATGTTCAAGAAATGTCTCACCCATCTCAACACAAGGAAGGATTCCCCTTCACTTAACAGTGGTAAGTTTCCATCTTGTGGACACTGGGACTCATGGTACTGAGCATCCCTCTCAGCTCCGACCATAGGAGCCCAGAGCCAGGCCTGGGGCCTTCCCATGGTAAGTGAACAGAACTTCACCATCTTAACTTAGCTGGGACTCTCTTATCTTTCCTATTTATATTTCCCACTTTAATTTCTGAGCCTCAAATTCTCTATTTGTAAAAAAAATAAAATGAATAAACTTATCATGAGAATTTAAAAAGACGTAAATAATCTGCTCTGTATTCTGATATACACACTCTATTTATGGGGATAATCAGCTAACGTTTATTAAGTGCTGACCATGTGCCAGCACTTATCCTAAGCACTTTGTATGGATAGAATCCTTCTTTTTTTGAGATAGAATCTCATTCTGTCACCCTGGGTAGAATGTCATGACATCGTAGCTCACAGTAACCTCTCACCGTGGGACTCAAGTCATCTACTATTTCAGCTTCTGAGTAGCTGTGACTATAGGCATCTGACACCATGCCTGGCTAGTTTTTCTATTTTTAGTGGTTTGAGACCACTCTTACTCAGGCTGGTCTCAAACTCCTGACCTCAGGCGATCCATCTGCCTCAACCCCTCAGTGTGCTAGGATTACAGGTGTGAACCATCACACCCAGCCTTTGCAAGTACATTTAATCCTCATACAACTCTAGGAGGCTGGTGCTAGTATTACCTCCATTTGTAGACCAGGAAATAGAGGCCCAGAGATGTTAAGAAATTTGACCAAGGTCTCAAATTTCTCGTGATAGAATTGGGATTGGAACCCAGGTCCCCAGATTCTGAGCCCAAGCTCTTAATCCCTACTCCTATGTTAGCTATTACTTTAAAGCTATTTTTCAAAAATAATCTTTGTCTCATTTTTCCTCTCCTTTTTTTTTTTTTTTAAAACAAAAGCTGGGTACAGTTACATTTAGGGTGACCAGCTTGCCCAGAACTTCTCAGTTTTGTCACTAAAATCTCATCTCCCAGGAAACCTCCGTCGTTGTACCATATGTTGTTTATCTTTGCTACAGCATTGCTGGTTCATACAGACGCTTTTGTGCAAATTAGAGAAAAGGGTATCCGTTTGTTTTTAACATACTTTTGATCTTGTTTTCAATATATTTATGTAAATTGCCTTAAATCCTTTATAAAATAAGGTGGAGTACAGCGAAACAAGTATCAACATAGAACTTCACATCATATTTCATACTCAGAGTTATGTGTAGATTTTAATACATGTGTTACCTTTGTATCCTTGCTCCGTCTCCCTGAGATCGATTTTGGTTATTGGTTTGAAATCAGTGTCCCATAGTCGTATACACCCATCTCGCCCACCAGTGGCAAAGCCTTCTTCACAAGCGTACATGCTGAAGATTCCAGCCTGGGGATTCAAGGAGGCAAGGCTCAGTGCTGCCACCATTCTAGTCAGTAGAGTTGAATCTTGATGATTAAAAATCATAGCAAAACAAAACAAAACTAAAAACAAACCCTTTGTTCTCTGTTGAAATACTAACAATCGACCAAATAGAAATCATTTATAATAATCTTTATCTCAGTTGAATTTAAACATAATCGCAATTACTACCAAAGCAAACTAGTTCATGTGCTCCTTTGCCATTACTAAAGTAATGGGGGGGGGAGTGTAAAATACCACCAGGAATACCTTGGTTAAAGCAGATATGGAAGTCATATATTATTTTACGTGACAACTGATTCTCACAGAGAAAAGACAACTCTGGATGTGTTTCATGTAAGTTGCTGCACAAAGTAATCAAGTAAAAATACATGGGCTAGGAACATAAAATACCTATACCTTTCAAAAATCATGAAACCCTTCTAAATTAGCACATGAAGGCCTCACATGAACCTAATTGAAAGGCTAACTAGCATTTGTTAGCTTGTTAAGCATCTGAAGATGCTTTTTCACAAGTGAAATATCTTCATAATTTAAAGATGTTCTTCCATAGGGAAAAATCATGTTTGGCTTGTTCTAATAGGCCGCAAAAATATAATGTTGACATAAGAACCAGTATAGAAAGAAATTAGGTTACTAAGGCAGGTGCTTTTATGAATGAGGACAAGTACTGACCTTTTGATTGTTTTGAGAGCTCTTTGGTAATTAGTGTTAGTGAAGCCAAGAAAATTGGTCTGCAACATACACACAAGACAATGGAAGATCTAAAATTGCACAGCTCTTTTGCCAAGAGTTGCTTAAACCTGTCTTCATGTTAGCAGTAACAGGAGATCAGTTGGGAGGCAGTAAGCTAATGGCCTGTCAGGTTTTTAGTATTATTTCAACCCAATTTCCATTCACTGCAATGGGCTTTACCTTCTACATCATCTCCCCGTTCTCCTGGACTTTTCCATTTTGTCAATTGCAGCTATAACAGTGTAACCATTTCCTTTTTCTCTTTTTCTTTTCTTTCTTTCTTTTTTTTTTTTTTTTTGAGACAGAGTGTCACTATGTCACCGTCAGTAGAGTTCCACGGTATCACAGCTCACAGCAACCTCAAACTTTTGGGCTTAAGTGATTCTCTTGCCTCAGCCTTCCAAGTAGCTGGGACTATAGGCACCCACCACAACACCTGGCTATGTTTTTGTTACAGCTGTCATTGTTGTTCAGCTGGCCCCGGCTGGGTTCAAACCCACCAGCCTCAGTGCATGTAGCTGGCACCGTAATCACTGAGCTACGGGCGCCAAGCCTAGTGTAACCATTTTCATGTGTGTCAAACAAAAGAGCAGAGTGCTAGATGTTTGCCTTGTTCTTATGGAGCAGATCAGAATAGAGAAGATTCTCAGTGCATTTTAAGAGCTCGTGACACTGATGTGAAGGTGACTGACACCCTGCATCTGAGGGAAACGTACTTCACCGAGGGATGTAAGTAGTCGTCTACACCCTTCCGATTCAAAGTATGGGCCACTGACTGACCAGCAACAGTGACATCATCCCAGACCGACTGAGACAGAATCTGCATTTGAACATGGTCCCCTGGAAATTCACAGGCACATTAAAGTCTGAGAAGTGCTGGTCTGTAAGATGAAACTGATGATGAAATAGTTCTGGTCTTTGGTCAAGCGACTCTCAATGACTAACACTAATCAGCCAGTCAATAGTTAAGAGGAAGGCTAATTAAGTGATGAGGTTTTTGAGACGTATTTTATTTTAGGTGAGCAAACATAGTTTGGGAAATCTTCATAAGTTTTTGGAAGTGTTCAGCCGAGTCCTCTGATTCTGAATCAATGGAAAAAATATGCAGGGAGTTGTGGTCTTATTTAATCAGTCATCCTCGAACTTCCACAAGGTAATACTCACACTGTGTGCTCCTTGAATGGTGCGGACTAAATTGAGCCCTTTCCAGACATAGATGTCGCCATTTAAAGCACCAGAGTAGGTGATATCTTCTTTGGCACATGCAAGGCAAAGGATGGTCTGAAGATCCCCTGTTTTGCCAAATATCCCTCTTTTTGCAGTCAGAGCATTTCCACATAGTGTCCAAAACTGGAAAGTAAGCAATAAAACAGATACAAAAATAAAGTATTCTGATGTGTTGCATATACTGGTATCTGTTTATACTTTGGTACATTTTACATCATTTGCTAAGTTCAGACTAAGCATGGATAAGTTAACTTGCTTCGTTGTGACAGGAGAGAATCACAAAACACGTTAGCCAACTACTGTGAGCCTGAGAAAAACCTGTAACAGTATTTTTTAAAGTTCCCAAAATTTCAAAACTTTGCTTATTGTTTAACAGTGTTTTAAGAGAAGACAAAATCCTCAGAGTTAAAGTAGTCAAATGTTTAATTCTGTCAAATTATAAAACTAGTATAGATTCACGTAGAGAGGTTTAGAAATACAGATAACTATTAAAAAAATTATGACTTCCTGTTAGCATGTTGATATATCATCTGATGTGTGATGTGTGTGTGTATATATATATAGACACTTATATATATTCAGAAATAACTTCTCTTTAACTAAAAATGTTATAAATCTTCGCCATACAAATGTTACTCAGAAATGTTTCTAAAACCGAGTTATGTTTTCCTATAGCCAAATAACTGACTAGGTCTTTCTGGTTTAGTTGCACGATGGTGGGCCATAGACACAAAGCCTGAGCTATTTCATAGAGCACAGCAAGGACACTCCTCTGGCTCTATAGAAACCATATATTTCTGCTTTGACATGTTTTTAATGAACTGTAATAAGCTCCATGCCACTGATGTAGCTCCTCACAGTTTACACAGGCTCTTTACATATGCTAAATGGCTTAATAACCCACGATACCCCTGAATAAGCTAAGGCAGAGATTGTTATCTTCATTTGGAAGAAAGCAGAAGAGACTTGCTAAGGCTGAGGGTTCAGTGGGATTATACCTGAGAAAATACTGAAATCTTCATCTTTGTCTTGAGAACTGAACCTCATGAAGATACATACGAAACACCAAGAGGCAAATTTAAGGCAGTATACTCAGAATGCACACAAGTAGTAAGGAAAATTAACTACGATAGAGAACCACACTGAACACCCTGGAGCGTGCAAGATAGGACTTGGAGCAGTGGAGAAGAAGAAATGGCATCTGGGTTCAGGACAGAAGAAGTGGTGACTCACGCAGCAGGAATGTGGGGGGCTGGAATCCACTCAATGACAACCCTAACATTTGTGCCAGCAGAAGAGGGAGGAAGATGGATCTCTCGACATAGATGGACATTGGAGGCAGCAGTTCTGGGATGGCTGCACCATCAAGCTGGCCAGAGTTCTGGCAGCTGTGGGGAGAGGGGGATAGGGGAAAGGCTTGTTTTTGGTGAGGACTACGGGCAGATTATGCAACCATCTGTAGCAATACAGGATTCTTCTCTCAAAGGATGGAGGTATCAACTCCGGTGATTCATTTCTTTGGATATTATTATGAAGAGGTGTTAAAATATATGTCAAAAGAATAAAAATATCTGGGGAGAAGCTAGTTAGGTATAAGCTTTGGAAGATACCTAAGTTTTAACTCTGAACCTGAACCGATTTGACATAAAAAGTTGCTGGTGGTACAAATATGCCAAAGAATTCGCTGTTCGTGGTGAGGCAGACGTTTTCCTTTCTCTTATCTCTTTATGCATGAAGCTTAGAAGGACAGTAATTATTTTGTCCTTTAACTTGAGATGTGCACCTCTGGCCTGATTTTTAAAATGTTAATATTGTCTAGGTGGATAATGACAAAATAAAGGCCATCATCCCTAGACTTGATCTCCACAAAGGTTTTCTTAAAAATCGCCCAGATGGTGTAATGCCAACATCAAACATTCCAAATAGTTAAATGATTCCTTAAAAAGGCATAGATAAATGTGATGACAGGATAAGTAGGAGACTTTCTACAGAAAATGAGAAATACCTGAAATAATTATTTATCAAGAATCATTTCCTATTTGGAAAACAGTGACTGTTTTGAATTAATGACCCATCATTAAGTTCATATCAAATAAAGAGGCATTGTTAAGTCCAATCTCCACTCACAGACTACAATGCGAATTTGTTAGAACTGGAATGTATCTTGGAGTTCTTCTGGTTCTGGGTCATCCCCAAGGTCCTTTCTGTCTCTGACTCCAGACGACTCAACAGGAGCTACGAACCTAGTATGTTCAATTGCTATAAAACCAATGAGGCGGATGATGCTCAACTGTTCCTGTTTTTCAAGTATTCATTTCAGATTATAGTAATTTGCCTGTTTGCCAAACATTGGGGATTTGCAAAACGAGAGAGGATCTCACCCTAGCGACAAACATTTCACAGAAAAATATTCTCTCGGAGTGCAAAGATTTCGTACTCTACTTGCTACTAGACTATTCATTCAATATTAAGGTAAGTTTTTAAAAGAAAAAAAGAGAGAAATTGTTAGAATTAGATATAGAAAATATGGATAGTAAAAATAATTTGTTGCAGCATACTTTGTTGCAGATTTATTTGTAAACAGAATGAATAAAGGATGGCTAGGTGGACATTGTAAATTCCCATTTGAGGTAAAAACATGTTTGCTTAGGGGAAAAATGCCTAAGTCTGCTAAAACAATTAAATGTAACAGGATAAACAGTTCTGAGGCGCTTCCAACCAAGGATGGAAAGAAATGAAGAATCTGGAGAATTCTACCAATTAAGCAGCTCATCTAGTTCTTTCAGAAAAAAGTTAAGTCAAAACAGATCATTAGAAGAGATAATTTCTCAGTGGGCTGAGCTCTACCGAAGGAGCCAAAAGCTGAGTTTGAATCTTACCTCTGCCACCATTTTTTGTGAGCCTAGAAAATGGGGATGGAAACTAATCTTATCGTGTCCCTGTTGGTTCCACATACTGTTCAACAGAACAGTCTCAATGAATTCAGGAGGTAGTGATCCACATATATCTGTATTTTTTGCTGTGGGGCGAGGGAAAAGAAATTCAGCCTCAGGGAGAATAAATAGTTTGCCCAGAGTCAAGTAGAAGGAAGCAGAATTGGGATTCAAAGTCAACCAACCCTTTTGGATGTGGTGTTGGCTGCCCTTCCCCACTGTGGAACACGCAAGGTTAGGGTCCCAGGCTTCCAGGAAGCCAACCCAGCCTGACGGAAACCAGGCCCAGGAGCTCACGTTTCTTTCCTTGTAGTTGAAAGAACTACTTGGTATTTCCAGCAAATTGTAGTCTGATCAGAAGGTCATGTTGGCAAAGCACGTATCTTTGATTAATAAAACGGTGCTAAGGTGACTATTAGTTAATGGCTATTATGTGGCCAAAATCTTTCCAAATATTTGTTTCTTCAGAAAAGGATTATGAAATAGGTTCTTTGGTAATGAAAATATTGGTAATCTTGGAACATATCACGAGCCATGGTCTTTCCGGCTCCCCAGTCCAGCGATTCCATGGTGACCACTACCCAGCTATTAACTTCCCACTCTAGGGCACCCCTCCTGAGGCTCTGTGCCGCCTAATCCCTTCCAACCATGCTTGCCCACCCACTGAGGCTCAGCTTAAATAGCCTGCCCTTCTGGAAACAACATGCCTCCAAACCAGCTGGGATCCCTCCTTTATCAATAGAGGTTTGGGGTTTTACAGAAAGCTCTGCTCTAATGCTTTAATTGCTAAACCTCAAGCAAATTGAAAACAGGGCTTTTTATTCCTCTACACAGCATAAACCTAAATATTAATTTAATGAGGTTTTTTGTCTTTTGGGTATAATGAAGGAGAAGGCATTATGAATGAAGAAGTAGGCTCTAACTGCTTCTAAAACACAAAGTACCTGTGTTATGTACAGCATTTTCTCAGATTCAAAACCAAAAACAGGTCATTGTATAAGGATTATGAAATGTTTATGAAGTCCTAAAGTGCTGGAAGGACATCATATACCTTTGATTAGTGGAACCTCTACACTTATCTTTTTGTCTTCTTTTTCATTATTTTATTTTGGAAGTAATGCATATATATGTTACAAAATAATTTTAAAATAAAGTATAAATGTGAAATTTTAAAAATTATGCATCAATTCACCATCTAGAGATAACTAACATTTGGGGATATCCCTCTAAGATATTTCCTACATAAAAATACTTTTATTATTATTATTTTTTTATTGTTGGGGATTCAATGAGGGTACATGTTACACTGGTTGAATTTGTTGGGTAAAGTCCCTCATCCAATCATGTTTTGCCCCCAAAAGGTGTGGCGCACAAGACCCCACCCCCCTTACTCCTTCCCTCTCTCTGCTCTTCCTTTCCCCACCCCTCCCAAGTGATTTTTAAATAAGTAATTTAGAAGCTATTTACAACCTACAAGTTTCTATAGCCAAAAAAATAAATAAATAAAAATTAAGAGAAAGTGATGTTAATGGACAGAAATGGCATGGGTTGAATCCCACGAGTATAGGTATGGAGCATTCCTAGCAGAATACAGATGGATTTCCAGTCTCACTTGCTTTGTGGTAATTAAGACAAGTAGGCAGAAAAGCAAAGCAGAAAATAACAAGATGACTCGGAAATAATGGAGAGTGCTCCATGGAGATAGCCCAAAGCCATAAGGTTCTAACAACTGTCAGGAAAGGATTTACTTCCAGACATCTTAATTTAGCAGAAGAGTCACCGGGAGATGGATACCAAGAGCAAAAGTTGAGAAAAAAGAGAGAAAGTGAATGCTCAGAAGCTGGTGTGGGTAATTTTTTTCCCTCCTATCATCATTCACTATCTGAGTTTTCATTCTAATCTGACACTCATCCAGTGAAGGGCCTCTCACCAATGTGGGCAAGTCTGCTGGTGGCCTCTCATCTCGCCTTTTAGATACATCCACTTCTCCAGAAGTTTCTTATGATCCCCACCAGGGAAGGGTGAATACCTACTCATGTCAAGCATGTTTTGCAACCCTGCTAACTACCTCAAAGCTTTGAGAAAGGAACAAAATCTCCTCTTAATCAAAAGATTGAGAGCCCCTGCCAGAGGCTGCCGACCCCATGGATATAAGAAAGAACTTCCTGGTGGAGAAGGTTGTTAAATGTCAAAATGATTTAGCAATGAAGGTTGTAGAATCAGCTCCCCTGCGAATCTTCAAATCCAAGATAAATCATGTCCCAGAATAACTGTTTACACCAGATGCCTTTTGAAAAGGCAGGGTTGACTATTTCCAACTCTGAAAATTAACTAGTATGAAAAACTCAGTGGCACAAAGGCAAATACCAGATTTCTTACAGTCCTGAGAAATGGATTTATCCATCCCATTCTCCACATCCAACAGAAAAGAAATGGAATTAAGCCTCAGTCTGACTTAAGCACATTATAAATGATCCTTCCAGACAAAGCACTCACTTCCTCAAAGAGATGATTTTGTCTTTCATGGAACTTGCCCAATTTCTCAGTCAGTGTGAGCACTAGGGGACTCTGGGAGGGATGGAAACTCACCCACTTTTCTGATCCCCATAAACTGTCCAGGAACTAATTAGCTCTATAAAGGGTGAGAAAGAAGAGATTTTTTTATTTCTTGAAGAAATTGCTTTTTTCCAAGGTTTTTGAGAAAATAGTTACATATAATTAATAAGGAGTGAAATGGGGATGCTGGCCCCCTTACTTGAGAAAATCAAAGATGTATCCACTGGACCCTGGTGCTGTGGCAGAAAGCTGAGAAGACTCGCAACTCAAGAGTTTCATAAAGGTTGGGAGAGAGGTGGGTTTCTAGCTCCAAATGACAATTCAAAAAGTAGTAGTGATGACCTGCAAGGAATTTAGAAAGATTCTTACTCTCCATTAGACCTAAATCATGTTTATATTTTACCTTTCTCCATGACATTTCTCTTATTTTTTGAAGAACACGTTCACTGGGAATACATCACGAAAATCTCTTGTCTTTAAAGGAGGGTCACAGATTCTTCAGGCTACAATTTTTCACTGCTGTCCTAAGCTGGGAGGTGAGGCTGGCCCCATACCCGTGCATTACCTAATAATACAAAATTAAATCTGCATGATTTAATTAATAGTGTATTGCATTGCGATAGCCCTCATATAATCTCAGCTGTCCTGCCTACCCTGAAGACACCGACAGTGGAGAAATTAAGGAGCAGCTTGCACATGGAGGTCTGGTAAGGAGAGGTATGCACATGGAGGTCTAATAAGAAGAGGTGTGCACATGGAGGTCTGGTAAGGAGTGTGCACATGGAGGTATGGTAAGGAGGAGTGTGCACATGGAGGTCTGGTAAGGAGAAGTATGAACATGGAGGTCTAATAAAAAGAGGTGTGCACATGGAGGTCTAATAAGGAGAGGTGTGCACATGGAGGTCTAATAAGGAGAGGTGTGCACATGGAGGTCTAATAAGGAGAGGTGTGCACATGGAGGTCTAATAAGGAGAGGTGTGCACATG